>JACXGM010000367.1:0-36563 GCA_016801145.1 Umbra pygmaea | reverse complement strand
TCTTCTGTTGACAAGTCTACAATATGTAAAACACTAAACAAGAACGGATTTCATTGGAGGACACCATAGAAGAAGCCACTATTGCCCAAATACATTGCTGCGTGTCTGAAGTCCTCAAAATAGCACTTGGATATCCCACAGCACTACTGGCAAAATATTCCTTGGTCAGATGAAACAAAACTTGAGGTGTTTGGAACAAACACAACACAATGTGTGGAGAAAATAGAGAGCAATTCATACATAGAATATTGCTGAACTGCAGCAGTTTTGGAAAAACAAATGGTCCAGATTTGCTACTGACCATGCAGGTATGATCCAAAACAACAGAAAAACATTTGGTTGAGGTTATTGCTGCGAAAGAGAGTCAACCAGTTACATCCCAAGGCTTCACATACTTTTTCCAACCTGCAAATATTAACATAGTGCGTTCAATAAAAACATGAAAATGTAACTGTTTCTTTTATTAGTTTTATTTCGTTTTTCTTGCCACTGTATGTAAAAAGGAAATTTAACTACAGTATATTTAAAGGAGCTTAAAATCAAGGTATGCATTTTCAACATATCTTTATTATAACACATTTGAATAGTTTGCACTTTGCAGTAGATAGAGAGCAAAGTTTAATTTATTTTATAAATACATTTTCCACATTTTCATCCTGTCCTATTTCCCGCTAACCCTGCTGACAAGGCAGCGCCACAACTCCTTGGTATTATCTGTGGGATGGCGAGGGGCGTGCACATGGTTCATCCAACCGCATGTCGCCCAGCCGCCGATACTTTTCGCACTGCGAATTCATCAAGGAAGACTTTAGTCAGATCATCACAGGATGATTACATTCACCAACTATACTTCTGCAATTGAATTTACAGACAAGGAGTTGCTTGATAGATAATCTGATTTATCTAACCCAAATCTCGGGCAGCGCTATGCCAATTTGTGCTGTCTGGGGAAAGTCAGAGAACCCATAGTTAGGCTTGAACCCATGACTATCATGGCTTAGACTGTCATGCAATGCAGCAATTTAACCCACTATGCCACATGGACCCCGGAGAGATAGCTAATTTTATTTTATCAGAAGAGAGATACATTCCTAAAATCTGTGTTTGTTTTGAGAGTGACCAGCTTCTATACTTCCTTTGGGTGCGGTCAGGGTCAGGCAGCTGGTTTGATGGACAGCGCAGCTATTGGGACTTCATCCGGCTGGCCTGTGGGAAGGTCCAGAACAACTGCATCAGCAGCATCGACAGCATGGAGAACATCAGCACCTCGCGGGCCAAGGCAAGAGATCAGTGGACTTAAGGGCTGACAGACTCACTTGAAGACTGGGTGACTTGGCGACTGACTAGTTGAAGGACCAATTAACTTACTGAATGACTGTCTGACTGGAGCACAAACTCAATTATGGAATGGCTGATTGACCTGCGGACTGACTAACTGGATAACTGACTGACGAAATGACTGACGGAATGACAATTGTACTGAAGGACTGACTGATTTATTGACAGACTGACCAACTGACTGTTTGAAGGACTGAAAAACTGATGGATCAAATACTAACTTACTGATTATCTTCCAAAATTTGGAAGAATTTGAGGTTTAGTAGCCCAAATCTTGTCTTACTTAAATCAACTTAAATGGGTCTCTTTACTTTTCTGTCTGTCTTCTACAGGGTAGAGCCTGGATTCGAGTCACCCTGATGGAGAAGAGACTTTCAGAATACCTAGCTACTGCTCTGAGAGACATTCGGACAACCAGGTAAGCACTATGCCAAGCATACCTCAGTGACGCTATACTCAATGCAATATTCCCACAATACAGCCATACCTTAACTATGCTACAATCATAAAATGTGGATGAACAATCAATGTTGTGGGGTGCCTGACTATCATATCTTTGTGTATGTGTGCATGTCTATGCATTAAAGGAGGTTCTATGGTGAGGGGGCCATAGTCTTAAGGGAAGAAGCCACAGTTCTAACAGGGATGCTTATTGGTCTTGGGGCCATAGACTTCAGGTGAGTGAATTTCTTGAGAAGTTACAACAACAATGACAAAGGCAAAACAGGAAGAACCAACAAGGTGGCAGATTACTATATCTGTGGTAGACATGATTAAAGAAGGTTATTCTCCATACTTAGATTACACCATTGTGTCCATTTTTTATTTGGTTATGAATTGTTTTTACAGTTTCTGTCTTAAAGGAGAGGCCCTGGATGGAAAATCTTCTGCTGTCATTGACTACACACCATACTTAAAGTTCACACAAAGGTAAAGCTTGTGTTAAAGGTACAATATGTCGTTTTTGGCCGCTATGGGTCTCTCAATCAAAACAATAACATTATTATGCCAGCAACGTGTACTCAGATTTTTGTTTTTTCAAAACAATAGAGCTCATTTTAATTCATCACATTAATCTTTGTTAATTCATTATAAAGTTAGTAAATTGTAACCAAATGCAATTGTATTGTATGTAAAGAAACAATAAGAGCATGTGATAGCAAAAAACAATACTTTAACATGTTTTAATTAAATTTTTATTAAAAAACAGAAACAAATATGTTGTACACCTAATTTAATTGAATATATTGTCAGTGTCTCGTGAGAACATGATTACATTTGAATATATTGTCAGTGTCTCGTGAGAACATGATTACATTTGAAAAACATTAACTAGAGTCCGTTTTATCCAACAATAGACTCATTTTAGCAACACACTAACATGGACACACTACCTATCGATGCAATGAATTAAAAATGATTATTGTATTGCCTAACGAGCGCTATTATTTTGAAATTGAAAATCCGAGTTCGTGTTGCCGGCAAAACATACAGCAGTGTTGCCAGACAAAAGGTTCTTGCCTGTTAAATCTATTATAGCTTTATTCACGTTATATTTAGTTACGGTTATTAATTTTATGTAATGCCATTTGGTGGTTCCCTGGAAATCAGAGCAACTATAGGAGTGAAAGTTTATATGACGCCATTGATGGGTGACAAAACAAAACATCCTGTGTCTTCGGATTACATAACAAATTTCTCTGGGTTTGAAAGTTGGTGTAAACATTTGGGATAATGTAAGTACACAACTAAAAAATATATATAACATAGGTATAGTGATTTTTGATTTTTTTTTTACAGAAAAGTTAAACATTGTACGTTTAAAGCAACTGTCATATGGAGGCAAAAACGTCTCAAATATAATTCATGTAAAAACATGATTCACACATGCATAGACAATTTCACATGCATGAAACCTAATTAACGTCCATAAAAAAATTATGTGCGTGAAAGAAAAATATTCACATAATAAAATGTATACATACGTAAAATACATTTTACAAACGCAAAACACAATTCATATTTGCAAAAAGTTGCAAAAAAGTTTTGAATTAATGTAACTAATAAAGTAACTTAATTAGTAAGTAATCTGTAAAGTAAGTAATCAGTAATCAGAATACTTTTCCAAAGTAACTGTGGCAACACTGACCATGACAGATGTTGGCTCTTGGACCTAATGCTGATAACACCTTGAGTGGACCTTTTCTTTTTTGGCCCTGTAGAGGACAGTCAAATTGCTGGAAATGCTCCTTTGTTAAAAAAAATGTATTGAGTCAGATAACACTTGGTCACTTCAGTTTTAATATGCACTCCCCAGGCAATATGGGGAGAGGGGAGAAGTTTCACAACATGTTGATCTCGTTAGATGTATAGATTTTGCACTTAATAATATCAATCCATAGGCCTCAGAGTTTGAGATGACCTCATTACCACTGCTCGAACACTCTCAACTGAGTTATAACATACTAAACTGTTTTATAAGATACTCATATATAATTAGTCCTAACAGCCTGAAGAACACAATGGATGTTTAGTATAAAAACTATTTGAAAAGTTAACTTGTAGGACCACAAAACCCAATTCCACTGTGCTACTCTCCATTTAAGATCAGACTGATGCCAGAAAAGTCAGCGGCGCTTCTGGACAGTGATGATGTAGGGCTTCTGCTTCGCATTGTAAAGCCTTATAGTAGTGATCCACTTGTCCGTGCTACACTTCTGTTGCATCGCATCCCGCTCTATTCTTATGACTTCAACGTGCCCACATAGCATCCCGGGAAGGCAGCACTGCATTTGAGAAAATGTTGCGCGACAGAAAAGTTGAAAATTCCCAGCTTTATGCAAATGAATCCGTTGAACGCGAAGCGACTATCCAATAGAAGTAGAGCACAGAGGAGACGGGGGAAGGCTCGCGGTGAATCAATGGAGAAACTGATGGTGGCTGTGGCCCACAGCTGTATTTGAGGAACACCCATCAACGTACGAATGGAGGGTTGCCTTGCAACAACACCCCGCTCCAGTCGTGTCAGACAAGTGGATCAGTACCGTTACCTTACAGTCACACAAGCAACAAAAGATAAGCGACACCACTCACTTGGTGGGCGTTTCTGTACTGATACTAGTATGACGTTGCCTAGTATCTGCGAAAAGTTACTTCAGAGATATTGTCAAGTCACAAAAACAATGTATTTTTATTTAAAAGTATGTATTTCTCGATAGAAGTAACAAAATATATGAGATAAAATGCCAAATATATCAGATATATACAGAAATACGATGTCCCGAAGCATTTTTGCAACGCTTGAATTGTTTTTGAATTGTTTTCTTCGACTCGAGCAATCAACGTATACGTCACGCTGCCTTCACTCCAATTGCCAGTCGCTTTGTCGCTTCGCTCAGCATTTGCATAAAATAGACTTCTTGTCTATTTTTGCCCCGCCTTGATCACGAAAGCGACAAGAGCTGCTCGCGAGCTGGGAAACGGCCACTTGCGTTAAAAATGAATGGTAGCTTGTCGCTTTGTGGCTGACTTTTGTCGCTCATGTGACTGTAGGGTTAACTTTGCATCGCACTGTTCCATCTGACTCAATCCTGAACCCATCTCTAGCATTTCCCCAAATAGATGTTATTAGTCAACTCAACCTTGTTGCCATTTTTTGTACTATCCTGACATCCAGAGAATGGTGTGGAGCACATTGTGAGATGTGTTGTAAGCACTTTCTCAATGCATTCCCCAGTGAGACTCTGAAAACAACTTCTCTAGAAATATTCCAAGGCCCAACAATGAAGTAGAATATGATATTTGGCGTTCCAATGTGGAACATATACTCAAAGACCCTGCAGGTTCTGCTCTCCACAGGTCTACAAAAATAATTGAGAGCCTTGTACCTCCTGCAACAGATGCCATCAAACACCTAATTCCTGAAGCCCCATCTACCACTTTTATACAGCTGTTGGATTTAGCATGTGTGGCAGCTGAAGAAGGTGATGAAATGTTTGTTAAGGTCAAGAACACTCTTCAGGATAATGGTGAAAAGCCATTTGCCTGCCTGCATCGACTGCAGGTAGCATTTAACCTAATTTTTAAGACGTGGAACTCCAGCTCAAGAAGTTGACAGGCATATTTTAAAGCAGTTCTGGAGGGGCATTTTTTACAACAACTTGCTTGCTTATCTCCACCTTCAGCGAAAGAGAAACAACCAGCCATCATTTGTTACTGATACGCACAGAAGAAGACCATCGAGCTGCCTAGATCATGTATGAAGCAACACCTCAGTGCAACAAAACCACCTGTTGCCTCAAGGGACAGATCGAGATCGAGGCAGATGGAAAGTGTCCCACCAACACAAAAAGAAATGTGCCTCATAAAAACAGTCCATTTCAAAAGAACACACTGTCAAACTACCTCAGGGGTTAGTATGAACAAAATGTACTGCTCCTGTTTACATAACAGGTTCACAGGTAACTACGGTTCCCATGTCATTCTATGAGAATAGCCTATCTGAACAACCTATACATCCCCTTGATATGTTACAAGTTGAAGGTGTCAATGGCCAGTATGTTCCTTATTTAGGGTATGTTGGAGTTAATATTATTTTTTTAAAGGATTTTCTTGGTATAGACATTGAATTTTGCAAAGATCTTTTTAATATTTATATATAATATTGTATATACTGCATATAAATGTTTTTACTCAACACAGGAATAATACAGGGACAATATTACACATTTCCAAAAATACACATATTGCTTTATATATATTTATAATATGCATTTGTTTCTTGTTAGATATTGTGAAATGTAAATTCTGCTATTCTAATTATGTCTATATTTTGTATTATTTAAGTAGATTTTTTCAACCCCTGGATCTAATAAGCTAGTTCCTAACGTATACTAGTCCAAGTATTTATTTTAATTACATAGTGCAGGTTGAAGTGCCAACCCAAGCTTTAGTTGTCCCTGAAGTTAATTTTGCTGGACCCTAGTATTAATAAGCAGGCCATACTATATTATGGCCTGGCCTGCCTCAGCTCTGGTGAATTAGCCCACTATCACACAGCTTTAAAATGCCTGTTTTTGATTTATGTTGTTGTCTGCGTAGCTATGACTATCTGAGTGATGATGATGACCGACGAAGCATCGACAGCAGCACCAGTGATGACAGTGTCCCCGAGCACCCTTATGTCCCACTAGTCACTGACGAGGAGAGCTGGGCCAACAAGTGCCGCAAGATGGAGCAGAGGTTTAAAATTGTCTATGCTCAAAAGGTGGGTGACTGTCTTGTGTATTTGTCGATCCCCACAGTTGGCCTGTCAGTGGCTCTGTCTAGTTCAGGTTTGTCATACGTGAACTAAGGAAGGAGATAGGAGGGGTAATCCATGTTCTGAAATGTTTTAATCTAGTATTGCATGCTAGCAGTTTTTTCTAATACTTTTCATTTTACAACTCAGCAATTGATGTACTGACATTCTTTTTTATATTTTTTATTTATAAAGATTTCAACTGAAAAAAGAACAGTAAAGATACTGTTTCCTGCAATATATAAATACATTTTTACTAATCCCGACCCTCCCACCTTCCCCAACCCACACAAAACAGCTAGACAAACCAACAAACAATAAGTAAATACAAAAACATACAGAAACAAAACTAAATTACACTTTGTGGACTAGGAGCATCATATGATCTAACTCAGATCTGAGGGGAGCCTCTGAAAGCTAAGTTAAAGTAAGAAATATACATCTGCCATTTTTCTAAGAATTTTGAGTGTGATCCCCTCATGTAATATTTAATTTTCTCAAGTTTTAAAAATGACAGGACCTCACATAGCCACTGAGAGGCTAAGGGTGGCTGAGAGGACTTCCAATGCAGCAAAATCCTGCGTCGGGTTAATAGTGTGTTAAAAGCAATGATATTGGCTTTTTTATAATTTAGCGAGAGGGGAGTCCCCTGGGACTTCAAACACCACTATCAGGAGGCATGGATTTAGATTAATTTGAAGTGCTTCTGAAAGGGTATGGAATACAAAGGTCCAGTAATTACAAAATTTTGAGCAAGTAAAAGACATATGGTAAAGGTTACATGGGGAGAAATGGCATCTGTCACACACATCCATCACCATGGGATACAGTCTGGACAGTCTGAACTCTGTTGGTCACCTTGAACTGAATAAGTCCAAGTCGAGCACAAGATGAATTGGAACTTGTTCTATCGATCACTCCATCCCAGAAGACCCATTTCCAGCTCCCAAGCAGGTTTAGGTATATTACTAGAGTGTTTATCACAGGAAATAATCCAAGAATAGATTTGTGAAATTACGGATTTCTGTTCTGGTAAAATTTTCAATAGCTCATTCCAGGGCTGGGTGGGGGGTAGTAAAGGGAAGCCAACAAATTCAGAGGAGACAAAATGTCTCATCTGCAGATAAAACTAAAGAAATTAGATGCAGGCAAAGTGTGTTTAACAGCCAGGTTAGGAAAACTAGAAAAAATTAAATTTTCATAAAGATCATTGAACGTTTTAATGCCATTCTTTTCCCTGAGAGTGAAGGCACTGTCAACCACAGATGGAGTAAATATGTGGTTGCTATTAATAGGGCCCAAAATTGATGTAGAGGAAAACTTAAAATGTCGCCAAATCTGGTACCAAATTTTTTGTGTGGATAGTACTACAGGGTTGTCTGAATAACGAGAGGGAGATGTAGGGAGAGCAGAGCATAATAAGCCAGGGAGAGAGGAGGAGGAGCAGAAAAGACCTTCTAGCAGGCACCAAGATGTTTCTGGGGAGTGCAGCTGGAATAGCGGTTTCTGAAGTTTGGCGGCCCAATATTAATATATAAAATTAGGAAGTGTGAGCCCACCACTGAATTTACATCGCTGAAGTAAAAAACTGCCAATTCTTGGTGGCTTTCCAGAAAAAAAGACATAGATAAGAACAAAGGAATAGATTGGAAAAGATACATGAATTTAGGCATGAAAATCTCTTGAAATCGGCCTTCATCTGAACAAAAAGGGGAGAAAGTTAGCTTAAAGAACAGCTGGCAGTGAGCGGGTCACATTCACACCTAGGTATTTAAAGCCCAAATGATTAAGTTGAAAAGGCAGATCTGTCTGCTGGAGCAGTAATGAAGCTGGGTTGATTGGGAAACACTTGCTTTTTTGAAGATTTAGCTTGTAACCGGAAAAAGAACTGAAATTCTCCAAATGGAAAGAATAGTTGGTAAAGACGTTGATGGATTTTTTTACATATAGCAGCAAGTCATCAGCATATAATGACAGCTTACGTTCAATTCCCTCCCGTAAGACACCTTGGAAGGAGGGAGAGGCCCGTAAGGCCACCGAAAGGGGATCAATAGTGATGGTGAAGAGTAGAGGATAAAGAGGGCAGCCCTTCCTTGTCCTACATTCTAGTGTGAAGTAGTCAGAGTGATTATCATTGGTATAGACACTGGCCTATGGGGATGCAAAAAGTAGCCTAATCCAAGCAATGAATTTGTAACCAAAAACAAACCTTTTAAGAGCGCCAAATAAATATTCCCAATGTCTGTTCCTTTGAGTTGACTGATGGGAGGGTCGCCTCTAGGCGCCTTGCTAACACTTTTCCAAGCACCTTTACATCCACATTGTGGGGCCTGTAAGAGGAGCAGGCAGTAGGATACTTCCCTTTCTTAAGTAGAAGTGCTATAGACGCTTGTGTCAAGGTTGTGGGGAGCACACCATGGTCTAATGACTCATTATACATAGGTAAGTGTCATGGAGCCAAACGTAAGTGGAATTTCTTTAAAAATTCAGTTCATAACCCATCTGGGCCTGGGGCTTTGCTACTCTGCATAGAGTTGATACACTCAACCACGTCCTCAAGCCTCAGAGGGGAGTCCAGGTCATCTGCAATTTCACAAGCAACAACAGGGGTGTGTAACTCCTCCAAGAATTGAGTCATATTAGCAGTGTTTGGTGGGAACTCAGATGTATAAAGTGAAGAATAAAATGCTTTAAATGAATCATTTATCCCATCTGGATCTGAGATTAAACAGTAAGAAAAGTCTTCAATTTGAGGAATTAGACGTCTAGCAGCATGTCGATTTAATTGGTGTGCAAGCAGGTGGTTCGCCTTGTCACCTTGTTCATAGTATGTAGCCCGTGAATACAAGAGTAATGGCTCTGCATCATTGGTGGATAGGAGGTTAAATTCAGACTGAAGATTCAAACGTTGTTTATATAGCTCTGGGGATGGCGTCTGAGCGTAACTACAGTCCAGGTCACGAATATTGTTACAAAGTTCCTCCAATTTCATCCTACAAGCTCTATTTAAGTGAGAGGAGTAAGATATAATCACACCTCTTAAATAAGCCTTAGGTGTCTCCCATTAAAGTGAAGGGGGGTTGAGTCGGTCTGATTAGAGTATAAAAAATTATCAATAGCAGAAGTAATACAGTCACAGAAACTGGAATCGGAATAAGAAAAGATAATTAAACCGGGTTTTTACTAATAGAGCTAATTCATTTGCTAAAGGCCCATGGTCAGATACCACAATAGGCAAATACTCGGAGGAGGTCACGGTCGGTAGCAAGAAATTATCCTCAAAGAAATAGTCAATCCGAGAGAAAGTGATGAACATGAGAAAAGAAAGAGTACTCACGTGCCTGTGGATTATGAAACCTCCAGGGGTCAGTACAGCCATTGTTAGTCATAAAATCTTATATGGACCTTTACATTTTAGAGGGAGGCACAGGTCTGGGGTTAGAGCGATCCAGGTTCTGGTCCATAACACAGTTCAGGTTACCTGCAAATATCAAGCAATGTGTGTGTGACAGAGGTATCCTCCCCAGCAACCTGTTGGCAAAATCAAGATCATCGAATTGGGAGCATAAACATTGTCCAGTATTACAGGGGAGTTCCAAATGGAGCCAGTTAAAATTAAGTACCTCCCATTGCTATATGATACCACAGATAAAATCAGAGAAATGTATTCTCTTACTAATCAGTATTGCCACACCTCTAGCTTTAGAATTGAAATTAGAGTGGAATATCTGGCTAAATCTAGGGTTTTGTAGCCTTGGGTGGTCTTTAGTTAGTAGATGTGTCTCTTGCAGGAATGCTCAGTGTTAAGCTTTTTCAAATGTGAGAAAACACGGGATCTCTTATTTGCTTTATTACAGCCCTTAATATTCCAAGATATTAATTTAACAGTGGAAGGGCCCTCAGCTCTGCTATGGTCAGCAATTGACATGCTTGCCATTAAAAGTATTATACAAATAGCTCCAAAAAATAGACACGGTCAGAAGACAGTGGCCCTCATTTATCAAACGTGCATAGAAACCAGTGTAGATCTGAGCACAGAAATCATCTTACGACGAGACTCGCGTGTGATTTACAAAACATTCGTATCACTCCAATTCCAGCGTACGAATGAGTGGGTGTTGATAAATCAGACGGTTGAAAACAATTGTAATTTAAATATCACGCTCACATATATGCACGATTAGAGGCCTCGCCCTTAGCATTTACGACATGGATAAGCGAAATCCTGCAAAGAAAATGAATTTCTCTGAGATAAAAAGAGACTCTCAGGTGCAGGCCAACCGCTTGGTTTTAATTGGAAGTTTAAAATCAGGCATCGATTGTTAAAGGAAAATGCGATGTTGACTGAGGTTATTGCTAGAGTCATTGAAAGCTATTAACGAGAGCCTGAAGTGTATTTCAAATAAATTAATTATTTTCACTAAACCTTCCACGTTGTATTTTTTAAGTAGGGTGAAGTCAGCTAAATTGGGCCATCAGATAAATTGGGCCAAATGTTGTAGCGTCATATATTTTAATATCTTTACAGCAAATCACTGATCTTGCATTGTTGCTTCAACACTTGTGAACTTGTAACTAGAGTTTTGATTAGTCTTGGTTTTCTAGGCAGGCAGGGCAGAAAAATGACATTAAATCTCATGCAAAGCTTATTTGATGGTATTATAAGCTTTTTACCAAAAAGTGGCCCATTTTAGCTGACTTCACCCTAGCTTTCTTGCACAAGATAGCACTTACTATATTAGAAGCTCAGAATAAGATCCTGTCTCCTTCGTAGAGCCCCCATGGCTGTTGTGGCCACTGATCTCCATTGAATAGCACCGTTCTCCAGCGCAATATCATGGAGAACCCTGCATGCCATAAATATGTTGCAGGCCTGTGGTTTGTGTGCGTGTGGTCCGTGTGCATGTGTGTGCACTGTTGAACCTGCGCTCCTGCTTGTTTGGGGATTTGCAAGCACGTGTTATAAGGTACTCAGTCAGGGCATAACCTTTGTCACCAAGAGGAATCACATCCAACCGTTTCACCAAAAAACTATGTAGAAATATTATAATACTTTTACGAGGGTGTAACTCACAGAGGAGATGACTCCAGCCATGGAGTGCGACCTCCTGTAGCCTTCTTCCAACGCTGCAGTTTAAAAAAATTAGAGCCGTCCCACCTGGCCACCGGGCTACCATATTCAGAACAAACATCCTGGCATCACATATGATCTAAACGTTGATTGAATTAACGTTTTTGCGATTGATAAATGCGTAATCATTCAGGGATGGTGGCTACAGACGCAGTACAATCAATCGCCCGATTCGCCCCAATCACATTTGGTAACCCAGTAATCTCATAAAATTGTCTTTTAATCATAGTTTGAATATACCAGAAAGGGACTTCATAGCCACCAAAACTACTGACATACGTCAACTATTGTTGGCTATGATATACCAGACCTGTCCCCGATCTCCCGCTGAAAGGTCCGGGTATGGAATCCCAGGACCGCCAAAATGTAGTAAAAGGAAATGAGCATAATTAAATGTTCATCATTTCCTTTGCCTACTATAAGCCTATAAAGTAAATTTAAAACATACATTGTTTTACTTTTTCAATCATCAAATAACAAATTAAATTTAAAGACTTCATCTTACTTTCCCATTTACCATTTAACAGCTGAATAGTTTATCTATTTCCTATTTTACATTTCCCATTTTCCCATTTTACAAATTAAACCCTTTTACCATTTACCCATTTTACCAAGTTCCTATTTTCCTCGCCTCATTATAATTAGAAGGAAATGTCTAAAACCATGCATCGGATGGATTGGCTGTATAACTGACAGTTCTGGAAACAGACTAGAGCAATCAAAAAAGTCCTTGTTTTTGTGATATTAGGCTATGCTCCATGAGGTGGCGGTGGTGAGCCAAGATATATACAGTTTAATCAGTTAACTTCAGTTCTCTCAACATTGTCATTAATTCATTCAACTTTCTTATTCTCTTCAATATCACAATTATTAGTTACAGAAACTCAGCCGGGTGATTGGTGGTTTTTAATCAGATATCCCTTCGTGGAGTGTGTCCTAATGTTAAAAATCCAGTAAAGCGTTCTTAAGAACAATAGCTACTGCATCCCTCTGCTATTGATGTTCCGATGCAAGAATAAGCCTAATACAATTTTTCTCAGCACCCTCCTGGGATTCCATATTGTTGTGATGCACACACATTCATCAATGATCGCTGGTTCAACAATTCACTGAACTGGGTGGTTATACAATGAACACCGCTAGTCAAACTGGAGAACTTGCGTACACTAGGTCAGACCAGAGGTGAGATTTTATCGCAGCCTACGATCACGTTCAAATTGATGAATCCCTTGCTTTGCGTAGGAATCGGCATACACCCATCATACGCCTGTTTTAGGTCATACGCACGTTTAATAAATGAGGGCCATTGCCCCTAGCCATCTACAATGTATACATAGCCATTTAATAGACAGTACATAAAAACATAAAATTGCCAGAGACAATATGAATATAGCAATATTAAAACATATTAAGTTGAGCCTACTAGTATGCTTGCTAACATTTAGAACAATCTGTCATACAATTAGAATAGAAAATGTGTATACAGTCGCATGCAAAGATTTAGGCACCCCTGACAATTTCCATGATTTTCATTTATAAATATTTGGGTGTTTGGATCAACAATTTCATTGTGTATAAATTATACAGGTGTATAAATTTGGGCACCCCAACAGACATATCACATCAATATTTAGTTGAGCCTCCAGACATAACAGCCTCTAGACTTTTCCTGTAGCCTGTAATGAGTGTCTGGATGATGATATTTTGGACCATTCCATCTCCAGTTCAGTTATGTCTGATGGTTGCCGAGCATGGGCAGCCCGCTTCAAATCACCCCACAAATTTTCAATGATATTCATGTCTGGGGACTGGATGGCCATTCCAGAACATTGTACTTGTTCCTCTGCATAAATACCAAAGTAGGATTTGAGCAGTGTTTTGGTTTGTTGTCTTGTTGAAATATCCAGCCGCGACGTAACTTTAACTTTGTGACTGATTCCTCTACATTATTCTCAAGTATCTGCTGATATTGAGTGGAATCCAAGCAGCCCTCAACTTTAACAAGATTCCCATTACCGGCACTGGCCACACAGCCCCACAGCATGATGGAACCTCTACCAAATTTGACCGTGGGTAGCAATTGTTTGTCTTGGAATGCTGTGTTGTTTTGCCGCCATGCATAATGCCCCTTGTTATGACCAAATAACTCCACCTTTGTTTCATCATTCCAAAGCACCTTCTTCCAAAATGAAGCTTGCTTGTCCAAATGTGCGTTTGCATACCTCAAGCAACTCTGTTTGTGGCGTACGTGCAGAAAATTCTTCTTCTGCATCTCTCCTGTACAGCTTCTCCTACTTTGCAAAGTGCGCTGAATTGTTGAACAATGCACAAGTGACACCATCTGCACCAAAATTATGTTGTAGGTCTTTGGAGGTGGTCTGTGGGCTTTTTCTGATCGTTCTCACCATCCTCTGCCTTTATCCAATATTTTAATTGGCCTGCCACTTCTTAACAAGAACTGTGCCTGTGGTCTTCCATTTCCTCACTATGTTCCTCACAGTGGACACTGACAGCTTAAATCTCTGCAATAGCTTTTGTAGCCTTCCCAAAAACATAATGTTGAAGAATCTTTGTTTTCAGGTCATTGGAGAGTTGTTTTGAGGCCCCCATGTTGCCACTCTTCAGAGGAGAGTCAAAAGAGAACAACAACTTGCAATTGGCCACCTTAAATACCTCATAATTCTCATGATTGGATGCACCTGTCTATGAAGTTCAAGGCTTACTGAGCTCACCAAACCAATTGTGTGTTCCAATTAATCAGTGCTAGGTAGTTACAGGTATTCAGATCAACAAAATGACAAGGATGCCCAAATGTATGCACCTCAAATTTCATTTTGATGCATATTTGCACATTTTCTGTTTCTCTAATGAACCTCATTTCACTACTGAAATATTACTGTATCCTTCAGTTATTTGATAGATCAAAATGAAATTGCTAATCCAAACACCCAATTATTTGTAAATGAAAATCATGAAAATTGTCAGGGGTGCCTATACTTTTGCATACGACTATAAATAGTCAATGAGTTTCATCCAGGGCTACACTGACTTTGCTTGGGTTGTGTTGATACCAAGCCACAGTGAGGTAGACCAATGAAGATTTCAGCCACAACTGCCAGGAACATTGGTCAGGATGCAAAGAAAATCCCACATTCAACTTCAGCTGAAATACAGGCTTCTTTGCTAAAAGAGTGGTGTGGCTTCTTCAAGATGCGCAATAGAGTGGTATTTCAACAATAATAAAAAAGTAAAAATAAATAGTTACTGCAGCAAGGGCACAAAATAGCCTGCTTACAATTTGCCAAACAGCACCTAGACAAGCCTCAAAACTGCTGGAACAATGTCATTGTGCGGGATGAGTCCAACATTTTATTTTCTAATCACAACTATAAACACTATGTTTGTAGAGGAGTCAACAAGTCCTATGATAATAAGTACACAATCCCTAGTGTGAAGCATGGAGGTGGATCTTAGATGTTGTGGGGGTATATGAGCTTCAGCAGCTTCAGCAGCACAGGGAATTTAGTCAAAATTAATGGCAAGATGTTAGAGCAGCATGTTATCAGAAAATATGGGAGGACAATTTGCATTCATCAGCCCAGAAGCTCTGCTTGGGACGTACTTGGACTTCCATCATATTAATGACCCAAAACACAAGGCAGAGTCGACCCTTCAGTGGCTACAGCAGAAATAAGTGAACATTCTGAAGTGTACATCATGGTCTCCCGACCTTGCAGTTCATTCAAGAAAACCCAAGAATTGACCTGACATTTTCAAGAAGAATGGGCAACTTTACCACCTGAGAAAATGTAGGGTTTCCTCCAAAACAATCACAAACAACTGCAAGTCGTCATTGATGCTAAAGGGGGCAATACGCAGTATTGAGAACACAGGGTATGCAATCTTTTAAATGTGGACCATCTCATTATTTTCTTTATTGCTATGTTTTTTTCTGATCATTGTGCCTTGCTGTGATGCCTTTTAGCTTAATTTGAATACCATTAAAAATAATATAAATGTGCTTTGCCTGATCGCTGATGTTTTCATTGAAGCATGGTACACATCTTACAAATTCGGCCAGGGAATGTAAACCTATGCACAGGATAATTTATCTACATTTCACTGCTGTTTCAAATGTGTTCATCAGTTAATGCCTACTGCAAATATCTTGTTTTCAGGGCTATTTGGAGGAACTTGTCCGTCTGAGAGAGTCTCAGCTGAAAAATGTGGAAATGGAGAACAAGAAGTTGACCTCGCGGCTTGTGGACATGGATGAGCAGTTCCAGCAGGAGAAGAGGGAGCTGGAAGCCATTGTGCTGGAACTGCAGGAGCAGCTGTAAGTGGCCATGCACACACATGCCTTTCCGAAGTTTTAATGCATGCATACATTACTGTACACATACAGAGCTGTAACCAATAGGGGAAAGGTGTATCTGATTCACAGGCCTCAAGGCTTGGCAGGCCCCACAGATTGTAATAACATCAGTGTTGTCTATAAGTGAACGAGGACAGGCTTATCATATCAGAGGCCACAGAATTCCTGGCAGCTCCCAGGAACAGTCCTGTACACACAAAACACATAGAACATCACAACATTTACATTTTAAAGACAAAGATATGTAGGTTTTAGAATTATGCACCAAACTGCTTTGATGTAAACTTGATCAAGCTGCACAGATTATTATTTGATTTGAGAATTAAGTCCTCTCCTAACCATTTTTTTTTTGATGAGCAATTAGCGTTTTGATAAAACTGCCTACCTTCTTGTGTTTTGCAGGACAAGCCTTATTCCTTGTGACTCTAACCGTTTGGCCAAAAACCTGTCAATCCCTCTCATCAACCAATGGCAACAGCCATACAACAACCATGACGATGGCAAGCTATTTCGCAGGTGTGACACAGCCCTTATTCTCCTGGCCAACTGCTTTAGTTCATACAATGTTTCTATAGCCAAATTTGTTTTATTTAATTAGTTCATAAGATGATAAAATATCAATGATTTACTTCATATTATATCATTTAGAAATAAGAGGTGTGGTACATGACTAAGATTCCAAGGCTATGAGCTGTTCTTTGACACAATGCTGAGGCTTGAAAGACAGAGAGAACAAGAAAAATACTGTATTATACTGTGCTTCAATATGCCTGTAGGAGGAGCTTCCCCAGCACAGAACTGCTATCACAGGAAGTCAGCCTGGACTCAGAATCCCAGAATACTGCGGGGCAGCAGAATGGACAAGCCTGGTGCAGAGCAGGTGCTGTAGTCCCACACATACACACACTTAACATATTGTTCACATAAGGACACATGAAAAACTCTACAGAAGACCAAACATTTACAGTATAGGACCTCAGATACAGTACATGTAAAAGTCAAGTCTAACACCCCTAATGGTTTCCTGTGTTATAGCGGGGTGATTAGAACTTTTAACCCCTTTGTGTGTTTTAAGGTACAGATTTTTGGGTTGTACTGTGAAAGTGGTCTGATTTTGGATCCATGAAACCCAACCATTAAGCTGGATAATAAACTAAGCTAGCACACTTTTCGTTAGAAAGGCCCCAAAATATAGTTTCCAAAACATTTATAAAAACTCAATGGTTTGATGAAAAATAAAAAGGAAAATGTCAATGAAACTCTCATGAAAATATATTTTGCAATATTGATGCTCTATTGCCTAAGATGTTAGGGTTTTCCTGTACATTGAATATTGAGTTGCCCAGAATTTTGGGTAAATAATAGTCTAGGCAAGAAAGCTCAGATAGTTGCCTTAAAAACTATAAACTTCATATATTTGTCAGTTGAAAAATAAATTTAGATTGAGCAAGCAATTCACTTTTTGTATGAGGTGCATTTAATTTTGTCATTGTTTTTTTTGACAGACCTTATTTTTCATATTGACACTTAACCCTTTGTCAATAAAACTAATATAGCAATTTTACTAAGAACTCATTAAGTTCTAGTGACAGAACAGGCTAAGAGACTTCATTATGAGGCAAAACACATATAACAGCTGGGAATGGGTGATACATGAAATGTTGGATCAATGAAAACATCCAACATTGCAGAAATCTTGATAGTGTTCATCAATTAATGTTTGTTTTCACATAACATAATGCGTCTCCTTTCCTTAGACAAAGACTACACGCCTTCTATGATGGGACTGTGTGGATCTCTAAACTCCCTGCCCAGCTGCAAGTCCCTGGCCAGCCTCAAGTCCAGCGAGTGCCTGGTCCATATCAGCACAGACAACAGTCCTGCCCTCTCGCCCTCTTAGGGGGTGCCAACACCCTACTGCCAGTCAAAGACATTGGGGAAAGTGGCTGAACCCGAATGTGAGAAGCCAGGGTCATGTTCATTAGGGAACACATGGGTGAAAACCAAATGAAACATGGAGGGACTGCCTGGACTTTTCAAATAGGAAACCTAAATGTTATATTTTGTTGCAGAATGTTTTAATAAGTTTTCTGTTGTGTCCCATAATGAACTTGACCCAACAAACTGCTGTAAGAATGGGGACACTATACAGCCTCTCAATAAACCTTTAATATTCCCTTGATTCCACTCACATTCCTGAAGTCCTATATACTCTCATTTGAAAACATTGTCAAGTAAGACTGTCTCATCTCTGACTGAATAGCCTATCAAATGCATCAACTGTCATGTCAAAAACGTGAAGCAACTGGAGCTGCAGTCCTGCCTGATTATTTCATTTTCCCTGTCATTCAGTGTCTTTCCTTGGCTGAAATGCCCAACATCATCTATAGACATTGGAAATATGGTTTCTTATTTGAAAACATAGACATTTTACAAGTAAAAACCAGAAATAAAGCAACCACAAACTTGTATTTCTCCTATTGACCAAAATGTTTTAAGCTTGTTAGAAGGGTTACATTGTGACATACATCTGTCCTTCTTTGTTTGTCTGACTGTCAGTAGTATTGTTTGTACTAGTATCCACACTGCTTATTGTGTATTCTTGCAGTTCGGGACTTTTGCAACTGTTAGGACACAATTGGCCTAATTTAAATGCATAACAGACACTTTTATGGCATTCCATTATTAGAAGTCTGTTTGTATCATTACTGAACGTTCAGTAGTTGCGACCAATGTGAAGTATGAATACTGGAGTAATGCTTAGTGTTAACAGTTATTAATGAAGTTTGGGCCCAAGTGTGTTACCGTGTGCGCATAGGAGGAAACAAATAGGTAAGACAATGTATGGTGTACCTTTATGGGCATTGCTGTCTGTATTTTTAGTAAGCTCTTTATTTTGTATTATGGTTGAAAACTTTCACCCCTTTAATTTGCATCTAGATCCTAGTGTCATCTTATCCTTTGAAAGTTTGGACATATATAATTTCAAAATGCAATAAAACTGCCTTTTTTTGTTAAATTACATTTATTAGGTTGTTCCTACAGTAGACATATGTGCTACAGTATGGCACTATATAATTATGTTACTTTACTGAAGTGCACATCCATTCTTGTCCTGTGCACTGTAGTTATTATGTAGATCCATAGGTGTTCTGTAAGACGTATGCTTCTAAGGAGGATGAGTGCATATACACTATTTTGCTTTTCTTGTGCGTTTTTTACTTGAACAGAAGTTCAAAGTCCTATTCACAGTTCAAAATTTAACCAGGAAATGTTCAAGCATCTGACCACTAACAAAGAATTGCTAGATCAAATCCCTGAGCAAGAAAGGTGAAAACATTTTCTGTTCCTGAGCATGGCCAATAACCCAAATTGCTTTCAGATTATTGCTGAAAATAAGAATGTGTTTGTTCTCAGGCATACTTACTTGGGAAAAAAAGGTTAATAAAACATAAATAAATGAATAATGCTTTATGTTATGTATCCATCATCCACCATTACATACAAAAATAACCTTTAGAATAGGCAACAATGCTATGCTTGTGTACTTTGCCAACCCCACCAAATCTTCCAGTATTGTCTTCATCTTCCTTTTGTATTTAAACTTTCTGTAAAATCCCAGCCAAATGGTACAAAAACTGGGATTAGAGGTAAGAGTCATTAATTAATTGGCACAGTTTGACAGAGATCTGTTAGACTACAACAAAAAATGCTAATATGGTTAAATATCGGTACAGTACAAAGCACTGAGACCACAGTTTTGTTAATTGATGATGTGTATACAGACAAACACACACTATGACCTTATGTTAGTTATGGTATGGGTCATGGAAATTACTTCTATATTTGACAGGATAGTGGGTAAATATAGGGGTGATAATCAAGCCCATTCTTTAGCAGTACACATTCACTGTAGGTATTACCTTAGCAGACTGGACCATCCTGGATCACATTAAACGGTTTTTGAGAACTAATATACAATTGTATATTTTAGTCATTTAGCGGTCGCTCTTATCCAGAGAGACCTACAGTGAATACAGGGACACACCCCTGGAGCAATGTAGGGCAAAGTGCCTAGCTCAAGGACATAACGATTTGGTACAGATGGGAATCGAACCGGCAACCTTCAAGTCAACTACGTACATGTCTGACTCCCTAACCACTGAGCTTTCAGGTGCCCTACTAATATTTGCTGTAGTATATTTTCTTTCCTGCTACATTTTGAATTTTGAGCAGCTACACAGGACATAATGTGTGTACTCTTCAATTTTTGGTACTGTAGAGTCTGTGATAATGCTGATTTACACCCTTCCAGTTACAGGTACAGTAGGCCAATTCAACAGCCTGTACTCTCTAAAGTAGGTTGAAGGGCCAGCTACAGAAGGACCTCATCAAAAATGTATTTGGCTTGGCTATCAGAATATATCACTTTATTGTGGTTGTTTAAAGTTGATCTAATGTCCATGGTTAGAGGATGCTTGTGGTTGGAGTGTTATCACTATCCACTCTTCGGTCCCACCATTGGCACCCCCCCCGCTCTTATACAGGCTTAGGGACAGTTATCTCCCACAATGCACAATGACACACCACCCATGCCATAATCGCTCCTCTGCATCGGTACAAATCTTTGTCTACCCTCAGACAGAAAACACAGAAACATATACAGACAAAGCAAAACAGACAGACACAGCAGTCATTATTAGCTACATAAATGTGAACCCATTATTTGAATGAATGAACCAATGAATGAACGGGTGGGTGGATGGATGGATGGATGGATGGATGGAAGTATGGATTTGCACATTGACAGCACATTCAACATTTTTGTAATAATAAATAACAATACTATTGGAAAGTAGTAGATGTTGAATCAGAGTCCAGTTTGATTATTACAACAAACACAGTTCATTGAAAATGTATTTGGGCGGGGACAGATAATATTTTCTGTCAATGTTAAAGATTGATAGTGAGTTGCCCAATGGAAATAAAGTAATGCATTTCAATAACCAACCAAATCTAGGATTCAAATCTGAACCCACCCCATGTAATTAAGTCCACACGAGCGTGAATGTCGTTTGAGTAGGCGTGAATCAGGAACGTAGAGACATCGGTGAGCAACTCAACTCTATGACCAAAATAAGTTGCACTGATAATACTTACGTCCATGTATCTCGCTATCGTTTCGTTTACTTACACCATTGACAATCCGTTTAATAACTCACTGAGTTTAGATAGCTTTCTTCGTCGTAAATGGACTGAAATAACTCAGTATCGTCACAAAGAAACTTTACTCGGTGGCTGGCTAACTCGCACGAGCAGAAGAGATTTATCACCGGATAACTTCAGCTCGCGACCTATTTCCATAATATAGTATACATAGTCATACTAATATATGTTAGAGATCCTGTTAGTATTGAATTACTTCGTTTATTACTTAGGCAATGAAAAACACAAGAAGTAGCTAAGTAGTTACAGTAATTGAATAAAGGTTGCCACTGTTGTAGCTGGAGAGAAACAATCTTGAAGTTATAGAAATTAGAAATCCTATAAATTTTAACAGCAACTTAACAAGCCATCCAGCTAGGTCTCTAAACGTTGAGTTGCAGTCGTCTTGGGAAGATGTCTTGCCGTAGCGGAGCCACCCAAAATCGAGGAGCCACTTCTGGTCCACAGCCTCTGAGAGCAACAGTTCCCTTTCAGCTGCACAATACACCACAGACAAGCTTGAGAAATGGCAAGCCAGGTATGGTAGATACAACTGACATTTCAGATACAGGTAGCTAACGAAATGTACATGAGTGTCATATAAACCCGCACATTTACATTGACTGTCTTATTAAGATCAAGCTCACCAAAAAGCAAAACTGTTTAAATGAATGCTTGCACCAGCTACTCCTATTTTCTTAAAGTTAACTCGCTTTTAAAAGTCATTCTAATACCCAAAGGATCAACTGCACACATTTTGTAGAATGTTATAATTACTTAATCTTTTGTAGAGAAAGGAAATGGTTGAAACAAGTTAACGGTCTTGCCCCTTAACTAGATTGGTAAGTTCTTCATAAAAGTAATATGCACATAGTGATGCATTTTGAAGTACCTCCAATCTATTATTATCAGAGAAGACCAAAACACAACAGATGGTTCCTGGGATGCGACGGACGATGTCCCTGGATGCCATTGTGGGCCCCTACCTACAGGGTCACTGGCCCAAAGAAGTTGAGGTCCAGGCAAGCCTCTGCAGGAAAGACCAATCCACCCAGGTAACTAACTACCACACATTAAATCCTATGAAATCCTCACTATTCATGTACAGTAATAGGCCTATGTCATTGACTCTTGTTCTGGGGTTGGTAATAGAACACGTGTGATCTTAAAGAAAGACCTTTGATAGTTTTCGTTTGGCCTCTAGCGTGGTTAAATTTAATGGTGTCTGTGTTGCGACCAGGTTTATGTGTACTTATAAAGTAGGTTTATGGGTACAAATAATCAAAAACTGGACAAATGTAACCACGTTGGAACCTTCCCCAGGTCCCCATGCCAGGAATTGCTTTTAAGGCTCAGGGTTAGGGAAAAACATACTGTTGGCATAGTGTTAGAATTGAGGCTATGATTAGGTTTAGGCATTGCTGGTTAGGTTTAGAGTCATGGTTATGCTTTATTGCAAGGTTATGTTTAGGCATTAAAATTAGGTTACTAAGGTTAGGGTTAGATTTAGACCTAGGAATTAGGGATCATAGATTTTGGGGTCAGGGATAGTTGTCAGGTCGACGTGAAGGTACAAAATCAAACGTGTGTGTTAGCAGAGACGTGTGTGAAAAAGCAAGAGCACTCAGAAATAAGGGGAGTATTGGGTGGTTCTGCTCTATTACGGAGTGAGAAAACCACAGCCACTTTGACAGGCTTGGAGTCAGCTGACATAGGCTTTTTCTGTTTTAAGTCAGGCTGCACCCATTCTCTCTGCTTTTCATCTGCAGGGACAAAGCTCATGCCACCAGCCCACATCCTCTCCTTGTATTGCTTTGTAGGCCTTGGGTCTGAATCACCTTTAATTGTTTTACACACAATAATTTCACTTGATGTAGTGGTAAACAATTTATAATGATATATTGTGCAAAATCTACATAAAATGGATGTCTTGTTACTGGCCTGGTCAGGCTAGTTCAACAATAGATTGGCAAAATGTGTTTTAATGGCCCAGACAATGTGTAATTAAGTATATTGAGGTAATATAGAACATTTGTCAGTTTGCCTTTTGCATCTGACCAAACACCTTTTTAAGGTGCATTATGTCCTGCAAGTATTAACTCAAGGACAGAACTATTTTTGTGGATTTTCCACCAGCCAATTTATTTATTCAGCCTCATGTCTGATTTCCACTTGTCAGCAACCCCTCGCACATAGAGGCTGGATTAAAATAGATTCCATGCTTTCCTCTAAGCACGCATCGCCAACGATCCAATTTTTATGTAAACTGCTCATTTGACACATGCCTTAAGTCAAGTATGAGGTTTACACATAATTCACATTGAGCCATGATTAAACACACAGATGCCCAACCTGCATACAAGGAGTCACTAAAGAGCTACGTGTCAAGGTAATTTTGTCAGACTGTTTACCCATATACCTGGGCAATGCTTTACCAAATTGAGATGCCTATAGCACAGCCCTGGGCATTGCCAGAGTGCGGTGTCCAGGATATGAACTCTGGACACTGATGTAGTTTTGTTCCAAGGCAGCAACCGTTGTGTGGGCGGAGGCCCAGAATTACCCCAGAATTACCCCTAGCTATGCTGAAGAGACAACACTATTCTGTAAATCTAAAATAAAGCGTAAATAGTTTGACACATTTTTTGTAGCGCTTTCCAAGGGATGGTAGATTTTTAGTTTGGCGAGGAAATCTCAGAAGTCTATCTGCCACACTAGCGGGTCAATATGTGTACCAAAACAGTTGTAATAAAATATCTGCCATGATGGCCCAGAGGAAATTACTCATGTTTGCAAGCAATGATGGGGATTAATCAGACTACGTTTTGTGTTAATGAGTAATTAGTTATTAGTTCCTTTTTAGAACAAGACAGTTAATGGGCGATGAGAACACATGTTATTGTTTTCACTTGCATTTTACATGCTGGTGTGCCAGGAAACATACACTCATAACATGTATTCGTTCTCCAATAACTGTAGCATTACTAGGAGTCAAATACTGTTGAAATACATACTGTTGTGTAACTCATTCATTTATTTTACCTGTATTTCTTAACCGATGTAAAATAGGATTTACATTCAGACATTCTGATAATTAGCTTTTACCGTATGTAAAAACAAATTATCAACAGAATGATTAAATTTGGATCATGCCCAGAGATAGAAGTTGACACCTATTTCTCTCTCTAGAAACCAAATTACTATTATTAAGTCTGCACTCTACATTATCTGGCAATCACCATCTCACTGTTGATCTTTCAAATCAAACAATAACTTGAAGGAAAGACTAATCAAACCATTAGGCCTACACTTAATTCAAATTGATTTAAAACTTGGGAAGGACAATACAATAATGTTTTTGTCCAATTAGGATTAATGATACTAGAGCTAGACACACAAACACATTTAAAAAGTATTTTAAGCAAGTAACCTAAAAAATAGTTAAATTATTTAGTTATGTATGTTTCTATTTTTCAGTAGTAATTATTTAAAGTACTTTTAAAAGTAACTTTCCCCAACATTGTTTGCCAGCCGCAGACAGTCTCTAGTGCTGCTAGTTTTGTGGCATGGTTTACCGTACGGAACATCAGCTACTCAACATTGCTCACTTGCCATAGGTCTGCTGCAGCTACCATTGATTAAATAGCTGTTATATATATCACCTGGAGTAAGCCAACCTTTGAAAGAAAAACCCACAGATGATGAGGACAAATCGTGTCTGTGTGTGTCTGTGTGTGTCTGTGTGTGTGTCTGTGTGTGTGTCTGTGTGTGTGTCTGTGTGTGTGTCTGTGTGTGTGTGTGTCTGTGTGTGTGTCTGTGTGTGTGTCTGTGTGTGTATTGGAGATGGGAGTTTCAAGCAGCTCTAAAAATAAACTTGATTTGACTAAACATTGATCAATATATTAAAATAATTTTGTTTCAAATTACTGTGTTATCTCAATGAAATGTACTGAAATTAATATGGGACACACAAGGCCTTTTTATCTTTTTATCTAGCAGTCCCTTTGGCAGGTGAGCTAAAAAGAGGCTGTTCTGTGGTAGTTTTCTTCTGAATGTAGCAATTTCTGAGCAACAATATCAATTTCAGCCATGAAGGAAACACTTCTGGGTAGCTCCGCCCACTTCCGTGAAGGCCACGCCCATTCTGAGTATGGATACGGATAAACAGCTCATCCCTTAATAATAGTAATAATAATAATAATTTCCCAAGTTATGAAATCCTAATTTTCTGATTTGTTATACAATGTATTTGCACTACGTTTTTCAGTCATTTTAGTTGTATAAACCTATACAACTAACGTTTAGTTAATGTTTAGTAGTATAAACCTCTACTAATCTGGATTATTTTTATTTCATGATAAATTTACACCTGTTGTTAAATGACACACTATCCTTCTCCAGACTCCAGACCCATTGTCACACAAGGCTCCAAGCAAGAGTGGTAGCGAGGGGCACAGACGCTCAGCATCATGGGGCAGCGATGAGCACCTACAAGAGGCATGTACAGAACGTACACCTAAATACATCACATTAAACCCTAAGTGTTGGAATATGTGTATAAGAAGGTTTAAAGCTTTTGGTTCCCAAAAGACAGATCGGATAAAACCCAGTAATTTAACAATGTTACGAGTTATTGAAGAAATCTATGGGAACTGGTCATTCATACTTAAAAGCTGCAGTAGGTAATGTTCCATTCCTTTGTCCTGTCTGCCTGAATTTTACATATACCTTTTGAATAATTTTTTTGTGTGTGTTTTTTTTTACTGAACAATATACTAATAATGCAGAGACCATATTCTAATTACATAATATTATTTTGGCCATAATATGCATTTCTTTTTAGTTAGCTATTGAGAAAGGTCAATTTTGCTATTCTACTCTCTGTATGGTTTAAGTAAGTGTTTTTAATCCCTGGATCCAATATGCTAGTTCCTAACATTTTACCAGTCCTAAAACAGTTTTTTTTTTCTCAGAAGGTAACATAGTGCAGGTTTAAATATGTTTTTTGTAGAATAATGCGCCGTGACATTGGAACTACTTTCTCGTTAAGTTACCAGCTTACAAAAACTGTATAGACTGTATTTCTTAACCTTGAAAATACAAAACAGTGATAGATGTGACAATTATTCCCTAAACTATGCAGTGCTTTTTCTGCCTTTAAACTGGAATTGCAACGAGGAAATTCGTTTTGTGACGGTTTCAATGGGCTGTGAAATTAGGCTGTGCTTTTTTGTGTAAAAAAACATATTCTGATAAATGTTGAGAAACTATTCTTCGCCATTACTGCAGATACAGTATACTATGGACGTTCTTATATAGTTGTTCTTATATAGAATTATATTTCTTTGCCCTTTAAATAACATGTAAAGCACAAGAACATGATAAGCATGCAGTTTATTAGGCAACAGTTCAGAAGTTATAATGCCAGTGGGAAAATACGAATAATTAGTTATAATGCCAGTGGGAAAATACGAATAATTAGTTATAATGCCAGTGGGAAAATACGAAGAATTAGTGCCTATAGAATTTCAGAAATTATAATGCCAGTGGGAAAATACGAAGAATTAGTGCCTATAGAAATTCAGAAGTTATAATGCCACTAGGAAAATACGAAGAATTAGTGCCTATAGAAACTCATCACACCCTGTCAAAATCCTTACCTTTTGTCACATTACACCCTGGAAACATCGACATCAAAGTGAAAATAACATTTTACAAAAATTCTGAACAAAAACTGAAAAACCTGGTTTGGGTAAGTGATCAGTCCCTTAGAGTAACCACTTGGCTCTTTCCCATTACAGCACTGTACCGCACCAGTCTGTGCCCATCACAGTATGGATGGTGTACCCATCTATAACCATCCCGCTGGGTAGCGTACCGTACCAGTCTATATCAGAGGAAAAAAATACCTACTACACGTCTGCAATGAAGCGGACAGGTGGGTGGGGTTATAAACCGAGAAATTCAACAGCCAATGTTTGTTGGTTTCTTTACTTGACTTGATGCATTTCCTTGAGGATTCTAAATAAAAATTCCCTTTTATGCACTTACACCATCATTACATATAAATAGTAATGGGTACAAGGTTTTTACTCATTTTATTTCTTTCTCATTTCAACAGAAACTGCAATAATCACAGGTCCGTCTTTGACAACTGTCATGAATTTTAGGCTATTGTGTTTAACAGAAGACTACATAGTGTAGTTGTCTTATGAATTGCTTTTTTCATAATTTTAGATAGAGAAGTAGCCTTCTCACCAGCAAAATTCTACATCCCTATTAAATTTAAGTGCTTCTATATGCAGACATTTGTTTGAATCAGACTTACAAGTTGGCTGGTATTGTTGGGCTACTTCTACATTGTTTCCAATATGTCATTGAATCGGTAAAATATATATTTTTAAACATTTCTAACATCTAAGTATACACTAATCAGCCATAACATTATGACCACCTGGCTAATATTGTGTAGGTCCCCCTTTTTCCGCCAAAACAGCAGCCCCATACGCAACAAACTACATTGAACTGGCACATTTCTGTTAGAACCAGTATTAACCTTTTCAGCAGTTTGAGCTACAGTAGCTAGTCTGTTGATCGGACCACACAGGCCAGCCTTCGCTGCACACGTGCATACATGACCCTATTGCCGGTTCCCAGCTTTTCCCTCCTTATACTACTTTGGATAGGTACTGACCACTAGGGATGTAATGGTTTCATGGTTTTTAAACAGACTGTTATCATACTGTGGCCATTTTCTCATTGAAGTTATTGCATTCATATGAAGTCTGGATTATTCATGAATTGGAAAGGAATTAACATTCCCATTGTAAATATTAAATATTAGCTCAATTAAGAGTTGGCTACATTTATGCAAGTGTGGGTGAAACACCTGAACTTAGTAATTAGTATGGGTGTCCATACTTTTTTACTTTGTGTGTACAAACAATATAATAATAGCTGATTACATGATATTTACTGTGAAAACTGTAAAAATCTCATACCGTTACACCCCTACTGACCACTGCAGACTGGGACCACCACACAAGAGCTGCAGTTTTGGAGATGCTCTGACCCAGTCATCTAGCCTCTAAATCTGGCCCTTGTCAAAGTTGTTCAAATCCTTACACTTGCCCATTTTTCCTGCTTCTTCATTTTGTCCTCAAAGTGTATGTTAGAAGCAGGGAAAATTACTAAAGATTGATCAGTATTCTGTCACCAGTCATTTTAAATCTTTCATTGTGTTCATCCAAGTAAACTGTATACACAATACATCTGCTAGATCATATTAACCAGCTCCTTACCTCTGCTAGTGCTACAGTATACCCTCTGGGTCTGGCTGTTTATTCCTGTTCATTTTAATAATGATGATAATCAAAGCAGCAAATGTCTAGATTAGCTATTGACACAACCTTTCCTGGAGCTGTCAAATGTACTGATGCACCAGTAGGGGAGACATCCATCCAGTGGTGTAAAAGTAACTAATTTGGATGGAATCGATTTCTGGCTACTGTTTGCTAACTTTAGCCAGTAGTTCAATAAAAACATTGACAATCAATAGCTCCAGGTAAACACTTGCCAGGAACACCAAGTTCAACAAGCTGTCACTTTGACTGGTTTTACTTGTTTGCGATGTCATTACTAATTTAAAGTATGATTGTACAATATTAGGGTAACCGGACACTTTGCTTTCTCATCTATTTTTTTTTATGGAAAATAAAGTTGCCACATTTGTTGTACATTCAGTGCAGTTGGGCTGGTACACATGGTGTGTCCTGATTGGTTGACCCTCTTTTTGCCTCCTCTGCACCCCACACTTCGCTTCACATGCACTACTTTTCCTCACCGACTGGCACCTGTCAATTCATCTTCTACCATAGAATACATTGAGACTCATTGCCCTGACACACACTGGAAATATCTGGTGTGAATGCAAGGAGGGCAGGGTTGAGCTAGCTGGTGTGCTATGGCATAAGTTTATATGGGTCTCTCCATACTTTGTTTTTCAAGCAAATAATCCTTATTTCACAATCTTCCTTCACAAAGAAAAACCGCAAATCAGAAATCCCAATTGCTTTTGGTACATATACATACAAATATATACATTTTTATGATTAACGTCTGTTGTTTGGTTTCAAACAACTTCTCTCATCTCTGCCAAGGAGGAAAAGCCAGATCACATACTTATAAATTTTTGCAGTGCTAGAGAGAGGGTGCATTCAAGTTTTTAAAAAAAATGCAGTGTTCTGTTAATTTCTAAACACTATACAATCGCTCTGTCAGTGGGTTCCAAAATTCATATAAACAATACAAGTATAGAGGAACTCAAAATATCAACATATGAAAAATACTGAACTTTGGTAATGTGTCAATGGAACCAACTGAAATTATTAATTGAATAAAAAAATCTATGTCCTCCATATCAAGGTTTAACAATCAAACCTTAAAGATTATCGTGAATAAAATCTACTAAAATGAAACCTGGAATTAAATTCCACTTATTTAATTTAATCTAAGTCTTAAGGAGCTACATTGAGCCATTACATCACTTCCTGTTCCACTAGGGTATAAAAATGTTGTAACACACATGCAATATCGTTTTGTCAGCCAACACCATGAAGAAAACAAACTGGCAGTTCAAAAGACACAGATGTTCTTATACTTTCATAAATCTGGTAATGGCTACAAGAAGATCCACAAACAACTGAAAATACCACTGATCACTGTCAGGGCAATCATACCCATGGTGAAATATGGTGGTGGCCCAGTGATGTTTTGGGGCTGTTTTAAATTTTTGGGATCCAGGGTCACTGGTCAAGATTAATGGCATAATGAGTTCCATCAAATATCTGGCAATTTTGACTGACAATCTGGTTTCCTCTGCCAGAAGGCTGGGACTTGGCCGTAGGTGGATTTTCCTACAAGAAAATGACACAAAACATACCTCAAGATCCACATAAATGGTTCTCTGAAAAATCAATGTTTTGCCATGGCCATCTCAGTTGCCGGACATCAATGCAATCAGTTTTTGAACCCACTGTATTCTTAAAATATCTTTCATGATATATTATTGACAGAGCAAAGTGTGAAGTCTGCCTTTTGTTTTTTACAATATCAATCCCCCTATTAGCAGACTGAAATCAGGAAGAAGCATGTGAGCTGGCGTTTCCTCCTTGTTGGCCAAGATGTAAGAAAAAGTATGTTTTAAACAATTCACTGACTTTTATTATACACAATGTACATGTTATGTACTGAAGCAATTGGGCTTCCTGATTTGGGGTATTTTCTTTTTGAAATAATTACTTTTTTTTTCATTATTTCACAGCCTTATCAAGCGCATTCATGTGGTCAGACTTTGTATCAAAAACACCTGTGCTAGATTGACCCTGCGCTCCCTGTGTGAGAGAGCTACCAGATGAGCAAGACAATCAAATAATGACTTCAAGTGATTTAAGAACATAGACAAATTATAGAATTTTGTCATTGTTCCCCATTCTCAAGAGAACAATTATGAAGTTTGTTCTAGAGATGACAGTGCCAACCTAGGCAAGATTTTCTACTCATACAAAGCTCCTTTTAGGTGCATTCTAATGCACATTTGTAGTTATGTGTTATGTTCATTTAATATATAGATGTGTGTATATATAATTTAATATACATAAGTAATAACTACAAATATATATTAGAACTAAAATTTTAGCCCCCTGTGGCAAAATGCCCTGCATAGCAACAAAAACACTTATGTAACCTACAGTATGTATTTGCTTGCTGTTAGCTATTGTTCCAGATGCCAAAACCAAAGTGGGAATATGTTATTTAATGCAACTGTCAAGGTGGAAGAAAATAAATCAAACTTTGGCTTTTCATACTGTACATGAAAATTGAAGCTAAACGGTAGTTTTAATACGCACTTTTTAATTTTTTTAGTGAATTTTTTTTCATGTTTTTGATCCCTTCCCAATTCCCACTAATCCTGCCTTGTTGGCAGCTCTGTATCTCCTTGGACAGATCTTTAGGAAGACTAGGGGCACGCATGTGGTTCATCCAACCACGTCGCCTGAGCTGCTTATTCTTTTTGCACTGTTTATCCAACACAGAATCCATTAGTCGGATCATGCACAGAATGATTAAATTAACCAACTATAGTTCCGCAATTTAATTTACAGGTGCCTAAACTGGACATGAGTCGCTGGAGGTACAGTGTCTTGCGAAAGTATTCGGCCCCCTTAAACATTTTGACCTTTTGCCACATTTCAGGCTTCAAACATAAAGATATAAAACTGTATTTTTTGTGAAGAAGCAACAAGAAGTGGGACACAGTCATCAAGTGGAATGACATTTATTGGATATTTTAAATTTTTTTAACAAATAAAAAACTGACAAATTGGGCGAGCAAAATGATTTCGCCCCTTTACTTTCAGTGCAGCAAACTCTCTCCAGAAGTTCAGTGAGGATCTCTGGATGATCCAATGTTGACCTAAATGACTAATGATGATAAATAAAATCCACCTGTGTGTAATCAAGTCTCCATATAAATGCACCTGCTCTGTGATAGTCTCAGAGGTCCGTTAAAAGCACAGAGAGCATCATGAAGAACAAGAAACATACCAGGCAGGTCCGAGATACTGTTGTGGAGAAGTTTAAAGCCGTATTTGGATACAGAAAGATTTCCCAAGCTTTAAACATCCCAAGGAGCACTGTGCAAGCGATAATATTGAAATGGAAGGAGTATCAGACCACTGCAAATCTACCAAGATCCGGACGTCCCTCTAAACCTTCAGCTCATACAAGGAGAAGACTGATCAGAGATGCAGCCAAGAGGCCCATGATCACTCTGGATGAACTGCAGAGATCTACAGCTGAAGTGGGCGAGTCTGTTCATTGGACAGCAATCAGTCGTATACTGCACAAAATCTGGCCTTTATGGAAGAGTGGCAAGAAGAAAGCCATTTCTGAAAGATATCCATAAAAAGTGTTGTTTAAATTTTGCCACAAGCCACCTGGGAGACACACCAAACGTGGAAGAAGGTGCTCTGGTCCGATGAAACCAAAATCGAACTTTTTGGCAACAATGCAAAACGTTCTGTTTGGCGTAAATGCAACACAGCTCATCACCCTGAACACACCATCCCCACTGTCAAACATGGTGGTGGCAGCATCATGGTTTGGGCCTGCTTTTCTTCAGCAGGGACAGGGAAGATGGCTAACATGGATGGGAAGATGGATGGAGTTAAATACAGGACCATTCTGGAAGAACCTGATGGAGTCTACAAAAGACCTGAGACTGGGACAGAGATTTGTCTTCCAACAAGACAATGATCCAAAACATAAAGCAAAAACTACAATGGAATGGTTCACAAATAAACATATCCAGGTGTTAGAATGGCCAAGTCAAAGTCCAGACCTGAATCCAATCGAGAATCTGTGGAAAGAACTGAAAACTGCTGTTCACAAACTGACTTCAAAGCATTTATATCCACTGGCCACGGGGGATTCGAGCCCTGGCTTGGCCGACTGTCTGTGCCCTTCCTCTCTGTCTCCCACTACCTGTCTCCTTGTCAATAAAAAATACCCCAGAGAAAAAAAAATACTTAAAGCATATGGGCTACAGCAGCAGAAGACCACACTGGGTGCCTCTCCATTCAGCTAAGAACTGGAAACTTGAGGCTACAATTTGCATGGGCACACCAAAATGGGACAATATATGATTGAAAAAAAAGTTGCCTGGTCTGATGAGTCTTGGTTTCTGTTGTGACATTCCGATGGTAGGGTCGAAAATTTGTGTAAAACAACATGAAAACAGATCTATCCTGCCTTATTAACGCTGGTTGTCATGATGTAATGGTGTGGGGGATATTTTCTTTGCACATTTAGGCCTGCACAATAAATCGTTATAAAATTGCAATCTCGATTCACCCCTTTTCACAATTTTAAATGACTTCGATTCTAATTTAAATTAAAAAAAAAATTGTACATACATTTTCAGGAAGTTCAGATAGAGCCTGTATCAGGGTCAAATGTAGTTCAATGTGTTACGTAACTATTTCTTAAATGGCCAGTATGTACTTTATTTTCTTTATTCATTGAAGCCTCTATGTTTACAGGCTTGTGGGGATGTGCAGTGTGCTATAGGTGATCAAATCAATGTTTGGTACTGCCAATTTGTTTTCTCATGGTTCATATGTGCAATAAACATTACACCTAATGAGAAAAAAAATCATGGCATAGAATCATGATATCAATTCTAAGCAATAAACGCGATTCATATTTTTCCCCATATCATGCAGGCCTACACACTATCGAGCAGGCCTACACACAAATGTGCAAAGTTTAAATTCCACAGCCTACCTGAGAATTGTTGCCTTGTCTATCCCTTTATGACCACATTGTATCCATCTTTTAATGGCTAGTTCCAGCAGGATAATGTGCCATGACACAAAGCTCACCTCTTAAACTGGTTTGATATGACAATGAGTTCATTGTACTCAAATGGCCTCCACAGTCTCTAGATCTCAATCCAATTGAGCACCTTTGGGGTGTGGGGAACAGGAGATTTGCAACATGGATGTGCAGCCAACAAATCTGTAGCAACTGCATGACGTAATAATGTCAGTATGGATCAACATTTCTGATGAATGTTTCCAGCACCTTGTGGAACCTTGTGGTACCTAATGAAGTGGCCGTGAGTGTGGGGTCTATAAATGGCATGGCAAGTGTTATAAAGGGGCCTTAAATTTATTTTATGAACTCCCCTTATTCTGTCACAAGTGTTGAAATGTCCAAGTAGTGGGGGAAAAAAATAACTTCTCAATTGGAGCATAAAAGGACCTAAAAGTGAATGAAAGTATTCCAGAATACCAACATAGGTAGACTAAGAAATAGGGGTGTGATGGTTATTAAATAACCGTGAGACCGACGGTTATAGTTGAACACCGTCATTAGAACTCTATAACTGCCAAAACCGCGTTTTATAAATTATCTTTTAAAAAATGTAATCATACCGAGTGTTTTAAATACTAATTTAAAATAATTGTTTTACTAAAAATCTGTGTTTTATAAATGGTCTACGTCTTTTCCAACTGTATTTGATTATTTGGAAAATAGCATAACTGAGATTTGCAGATATATGCATGCAGCGCAGTGGCCAATTTTTGAAGCCGCTCAACAGTGTGTGTGGGTGCAAGGCGGCCTATTGTTCAAACAACACCTATTCATTAGAGTGGGGGAGGATGAATAGTCTGTTTCTTTACCCAGTAAACTGAAAATATGGATCTTGTTATAAAAAGTTCAATCGGCTGTTGAGGCATATTTCGGTTTTAAAACTTCACACAAAAAGGGCAACTCAAACTGCACATACAGCCTAGTATAATAACGCGATGGATGATATGACTCATGTGAACATGGAGAATATCAGGTCAATTGTGTTCAACAAAGGATTAGGGAGGTGCTTCCTACAGTCTAAAGCAGTGTTTCTCAAATGGGGGTACATGTACCCCTAGGGGTACTTTGCAGTACTGCAGGGGGGGGGGGTACATTACATTTTTGCAAAAAAGCTAATTAAAAAATATCATGCATAATTCCTAAAATATTATACTATAATAATGAATGAATTAAGTGATGGATTCTAAACATTTGAAATGTAGCATTTAAATGTTTTTGTTTAAAAAAGGTTGTTGTTTAGTGAATCTCACTGCTGGCGCTGTATATTGTACTGTACCACTTTATAAAGACTTCTACCAAATGTTTTGTGCTGGTCAGGGGGTACTTGGCACTGGTCAGGGGGTACTTGGTTTAAAAAAGCAATTCAAAGCGGGTACAATATTGAAAAAAATCCACCTCTGGTCAAAGGCAGTTGAATATGGCCCACGGTTATTACAACAGTCATTATTAGTATTTTATTCTTAGGTAAAGGTATGTAGATTTTATCATTTGTAATTTACAATTTTTATGCAGCTCTTAGAGAAGTACTTTTGTTAACTGTGTGTTAGGGATGGGCATTTCATGAAACTTTCTTTGTCGATCGTCGGGAGAATTAACGATCGACTATTGATGAATCATTAATTTTTTATATTCAAATTAATTGTTAATTTAACTTTTTATAAATGAAAAATCCAATTAAATATTAAAATATAGTGTTTTTCTTCGATGAGATCTTTATTACAATAACAACAACTTGTGGCAATTAAACTGTACGTTAGGTTAGCCTAAACCTGAAGATATATGTGCTGCGGAACCTGCAGTTGCGAGCCGGCGTTCTTAAACAGAGACCCTTGTTTGTTCCAAAATAATGAAAATAAAAAAATAAAAAATTCATGTTTTACTATAACTTTACTATAACTCATAGCGTTTTATTATTATTATTACTATTTTAAAATTCTTATATTGTTGTAATTCTTGTTTTTAAGCCCACTGCATAGAATCGCCGAGCCATGTCAAAAAGAATTTCTCTGCATAGGATGATGTATGTTATTCAATGCATATGATAAATAAACCACTTTGACTTTGACTTTGACTTAACCAAAAACATAATAATAGCCTAATTAGCTAGATCTGGCAGGTTTTTGTCAAAATGTATCTTAAATCTATCCAAGGCACGGAGTCGAGAAAGAGGGTGAGGGAGATTACATAACAATTAATTAGGCTACATAACAAGTTAGACTAACAAAGCCTCATAAAAATAACTAGTAGCCTGCACCAGTCTGCTGATTTTTGTTGAGAAAGGTAAGCATTCACATGATCTGGGGTCAGACGTGACCGCAAACTTGTGACTGTCAATTCAGCCGCGGAAACACCGGCTCTGGGGACTGACGTTGCCGGGATGCACAGATACCTCCGCGCTAGTGATGGGAAGTTCGATTATTTTTACTGAATCGAATCTTTGAATCTCGTTCATTCATATGAACTAATCATTTTGATCTGCATGCGCAGATCGAAATGAACGAAAATAATCAGTATACTGATCCGTACCGTATGTACTGGATCATAGAAATAAGCCTTTGCAAAAAAGAAGGAAATAACAAAATTAATTAACCATATAGGCCTAATGGATCATAAAAGTAATGCACCTGCGCAAATCCAAAAACATTTAAGATAATGAACTAATCTCATACGACGTCTGGTAGAAAGTTTTACATTTGAGGCAATAAAATAAGTGTATGTCAAGTGTGTTGTTCATTTCCATCCCGCAGCCTGAACTTCATATTATTCAAACATTTGTT
>JACXGM010000366.1:32914-76781 GCA_016801145.1 Umbra pygmaea | reverse complement strand
ATATATTAGTTATACTCAAACTATTTTAATGTATACATTTGATTACAATCTCACACAGCTCATTTACACTTATCCTAGTATGTAGATCGTTAATCAGCTGTTTCTCTGTGAAGAGAGAGAAATTGGTGTGCAAAGAAGCAGCTTTTTTTCCGAAGGTATACTAAACAATTCGGCACTTTTGATCAAATTGTGAAAATCATTACATATTTTCTTGTCTTTGTTCTTGGTAGTTGTTGTGCTAGGTGTAGTTTTATCATCCATACGATGGAATGGATGTTTAAATTAGACTCAATGTTTTCTGTTGAGATGCAGTTAAGCACTGACGTCATGCTATTATTGAGTTAAGCTAGTTCGATTTTCCAATGGATACACTGTACAGAGTTTTCTTTTTAATTACGTTTGAACTGATTCCAAACTTTGTCTGTCTTTTCTCTTAGCCCCTCACTATTTACTTACGCTCTCTTTCTTCATGTAGTTATCTGTGTCATCTTTATGGCATGTTTCTCCAGACCAGTATGGATCTAGCTTCTTTAGTGGATTCCTAGCTTTGACTAGTTTCGCCTTCAGAATAATAGCACTTGATTCAACGCGATAAACATCGCGTAACAACAAAGGAAACATTGCACATTTCGAAAATATGCCACTAAACTCTATCAGAAAAGTGTGACATATTTACTTACTAATATTTTAATAAGACCATTTACATTTGCAATCTGGATTGCTTATATAATAAATAGACAGAGAGAGTCATTGTCGCTAGCAGCATGAGCCCGGTGTGCGACAGTAATAATCATCCGTGCGGAACCACTGTGCGCGATACAACGTTGGTAACATTGATTAAACGAAGCATCGAGTCAAGTCATTTTGTGTCGACACATTTTTGTAATCGAGTTAGTCGAGGAATCGTTTCAGCCCTACTTATCACATTATTAGCTTTTTCTTAACGACTAAAAACACCAAGCTCTAAAATGTTTCCTTTTCTATGACAGTGGAAAGTTCACAAGAGGAAAATAGTTGTAACAGATGGTAAAGTACTTAACAGAAATTCAGAAGCATCAATGACATAAACCTTAATCGTAGATTGGGTGTAATATGCAATAAAGGAATATCAAGATTCGCCCCAAGTGGCTTGCTAAGTTAGTGATTATGGGCTTGCTTACTGACACAATGGAACCAAAGTTATCTGTTTGAGCAGAGGACATGATACACCCACCTATACAAAGTCCTGTGATAGATCGGTCTGACATGATTGTTGCAGGGAAATTTGCATAGAGTTGGGAAATCTTTTCATTTGCCACTCACGCATTGCCCAGCTCGCTGCTCGCCACGCTTTCCTTAATTGAGCCATTGCGAATAGTGTGAACGTATTGTAACGCGTTTGCACTGATCACACCTACCCACACTTGTTGCAGATGCTTGAAAAAATGAATTATCATTGGTCACGTCAATTGTGTGACAAAAGTATTACACTTTTGACCAGCACGGCTGAAATGTTTACTTGGACCTCCGTATATAGAAACTGCTATATCAGTAGGCCAAAGGGACTTGTTTATCCACTGGATTTGTATTTAGTCAGCTGACGTTCAGTTTGCATGGGCAGCTGAGGCAGATCTAAATTTAGGCCTGTTGGGCATGCGTCCGAGGCATATACTATGAAGCAACTTCATCATGCCTAGGATTTCTTTACAGGATTTTTTAGCTGGCTTCACGAAGCGTCACAACATAAATCCTGCATAAGCGGTGTCACGACTGCAGTTATCAATTTGTTGAATCAACCTTTTCTCAATCTAGCGACGAACGCACAGATACAGATAATGGTGTACTCGCTCATCCCAAGTAACAATGGCTATTTTTGTGTTTAGATCATTCAATCTTAGCACAGCCAAAGCAGACATACAGTAGCCTAAACCTTTCATGCCGATGTTAACAAGTAGATTATTCAAAGCAGTGCATCATAGCATGCACCCTACATATGTTCCACTCATACCGCATCAATATGTGGTACATTAAATGAACATGTAATGGACTGTTACAGACTGAGAGTGGTGCTAGATCATTTAGAATTGCCTGTAAAGGCATTCACACTCTACTGTGCAGTATGTGATCTGATCACAATGTTTACTAGGTATTACTGTATACCAACAGATGTCATGTTTTTAAAAGAAACTAACAAAGATTTAGAGCTTGTGCCTGTAAATTAACGAACACAGTTGTATTCTGTGATTCAAGAAATAATACTGCTGTTTTCTTCAGGCGTCCCCACTAGAGATGTTCCGATACCATATTTTTTCCCTACAGATACCCACAGCATGAGTATCGGAATCAGTATCGGCCAATAACGAGTACCGATACCAGTGTGTTAAAAAAAGAAAAAGAGCATACTATGCCTGCATGACTGTGATATGATTATCATTGTGGTAAGCATAGCACTTCAAGGGGTAAATGTTTACCCTGTCCACCCAGTGTGACGTAAAACTATTAGCAAATACATGGGGCACACATCGGAGCTCCAAATGTCTGTGGTAAAGCCTAATTGCATGCACGTAGTGCTGGGCGGTATACCGGTTCACACCGAATACCGGTATTTATTTTCGTCATGATATGAATTTTTTATATACCGCCATACCGGTGTATTTGAATAGACATTGTCCGGAAAGCTGCGCCTTTGCGACACTGCTGAATACATTAAATTCCAACCTGGAATGCTGTTTGATTCATATAGCCTACTGTACTATTTGGGTGGGCTTTTATGTCAATCTGGGTGCAATCTACAGTAGCTACTATAGAATTCCATAGGAGGAATGCCCAAGACAGAACGCGAGTGTAGCTTCTGTAGAATATACGGCAGGAGGAATGCCCTCGAACAAGCCGAAATCATGGTAAACATTCATCTTCTTTGTCAGCAGAAACAGGCATATAAAAAAAGTTTTGTCTCTAAAGTTTAAAACAATTGAATTTCTAGTGGAAAATGGATACTGAAGTTGTGCTTTATTTCTTCAGCGAAAGCATACAACTGATAGTTTGTTAGTTACTGTTCAAATTCCGATGGTCTCTATAATAATTTACATGCCTCTATGAAGTGACAGTAGTTTAAATGATTGTCTCTAAAACGGCTACATGCATATTTTACAGTTAAAACGAAGTCTGCTGTGCATATAGCAACTCTTTCATCGTAAGAATAATATAATCGGCGCGTGAACACCATGCTACAATTAATAAAATTATGAATATTGTATTCATTCCCGGTTTTCCGATAATAAAACACTTTAGCATTCGTAACTGCATTTACTTTTTAAGTCTAAGGATTTGGCCAACTGGTATATTCTGTATGATGTGTCTATGATTATTACTGTCTGCTCGTAAAAGTGTTATACTCTGCGACTTGAGTTAGATGGTATAGTTTCCAAAATATCAACGTTGTATAAAGGGCAATGTCTAAAACGTATATATTCTTTCTAGGTCTCTCTGCTGTATATTTTAAATTTGGATCTGATGAGTTAAGAGAGAAACTCTGTGAAAAGAACATACAATATGTGCCATTCCATAGAATATATAATATATTATACCTAGCGCCCTATGGTTTCCGCGTTGCGGAAAACACGGACGGAATCGCGGAATGTATCAATAAAAACGGAATTTACTTATAACACGGAATCTCGCGGATATTATTAATATTATCAACTGTCATTGAGTGTGTCCTAATACAAAAGGCAGCAAACATGGAAGTTAATTTGCGCTCTATATATAGGCTATATGCAGTGTTTCTCTACCGAATTTGGCCAGCATGCGCTCCGTCATATAGTTCAAACGTAATCCGCTTGATAACTGACAGCGATTAGCAACGGTATTCACTCCATTCTACATTTTCCAATCAAACAACGCTTGTTTTTCTCTAATCACTTATCCAAATGCATATAACTATGATACTAGGTATAGTTTACTATGTTCTTTCGCCTGAAGCAATTCTCTGACGGTCTTGCTAATCAGGGAGCTCGCACTCAGGGAGAGCAAGGTCGAAATAGCGGGACTGCTGCTGAATGTTATTGCTTTGTCCACACGATTGCGCCTGATACAACTTCTTAAAATAACGTTTATAAATATTTTTGTTTGTCGTTGTTCCACTTTTCTTCCATATCTTTGGAAATCTTCGTCTACTCTTATTTTTTATTGTAGGTAGATTCATCTGTAAGAAGAAATGTGTTATTAACATGACTAATATTTCGTGAAATAGCCTTCTGCCTGTCTAAAAATAAGCACTTTGGTCATATGGAAAGTAAATTAACCTTCCTGGCAATGATTGTGCAAACTGTACAGCAAAATTCTCTATATTTTAGGTTCGGGTGCAGGCTTCTGAATGCAACTTTTGTCCAAATCACGGAAATTGGAAAAAATAACGGAAATCACGGAATTTGGAAAAAATAACACTTATTTCATAGGGCCCTATATATAGAATATAATTTATTTTGTATGCCACTTTAGGAAAAGCTGGTCTACAACAACAGCACAGAACAAAAATAATGACTGCATATACAAAAAAACTTTCTATATAGCGCGCCTCCGAACCGTTTGTAAAAACGTGCATATCACACGAAGTATATTCGTTATAATACAGTAAGCTACTAGTATGGAATTATTCTACAATATTCACTCATCATGGCCCGGTTCCCCAAAACGTTCTTATCGCTAAGTAGTTCTTAACCTAATGGGAACCGGGCCCATGACAGTAAAATAGACCATCCTAAGTCAATCTACTGCAATAATTCCTCTCTCAAACAGTAGAAAGAATGCTGGGAACACTTGATTATGTATAAAAAGAGAAATACCGTCAAATACCTTGAAACCGGTAGAATTTTGACAAATACCGTGATATACATTTTTGGTCATACCGCCCAGCCCTACATGCACGTCTTTCAGCATATATGAAATGTGTTCCTTTGCTGTCTTGTATATTTTTGGTTGCGCAGTTTGAGACATATTTACAAGAAGTTTTATGTATATAGCGCCTTTCCATAGCTCAAGGTCGCTTTACATTGTACATTACAATACATTTAGACACCCAAACATAAATGAGTCACATAGTTACATGTTTACCTGTAGTCACATTATACAAAATGCATGTTAAAGGAGAATTCCGGGCGATTTCAAAAGTAGCTCTGTTGTTTGCATATCGGAAGTGCTGTCCGTAGCGTTAATAACTCAATCTGTATTGCTAAAACCGTGTTTACTTTTTGCTGCCAATAGACAACCATTACGCATTTACGGGGCAAGTTAAAAAGCGTGCTTTGAGCCACTAAACCTGTTCAAAATGTCATTACTAGTCCATATTCATTTGCACTGATTCCTTATAATAAACACAGTGAGTTTGAACAAATAAGTTCGTGTACATACCTCAGTTTATTTCCCATTTTTTGAGTGAAGTCCACACTAGTCGATTGTCGAAGTCATACAATTCAATATTCCAAAACGTTTCCCCCCCAAAAAACTATTTGCGGAGGTTATGTGCAAATAATGTAGCAAGTCGGCGAGGTAACCTGACACCGTTTCCTCAACAGTGTTGCTTAGTTACCTCTGCTCATGTGCGATAACCCTTGAACTCTTGGGAGCTGTGAATGCAGGTGTCAGTTTACACCCGATCAAAGTATTTTATGGATATAACCACGGCAAATTGTTTTTTTTGCGGAAAAAATACGTTTTGGAATATTGAATTGTATGACTTCGACAATCGACTAGTGTGGACTTCACTGGAAAATAGGAAATAAACTAAGGTATGTACATGGAAATATTTTCATGTAGCCTAATATTTGTAAAATTATAGGTAAAACATATCAGAATCCTCAAGGAAATGCGCACATTTAAGTACGGGAACGAATGAAGGATGCAAGGTATTAGGCTATTCGGTGCATACTGTAACTGTAGAAAACGACATGAGGAATGCCCCAGACCTAGCCTCTGAAAGCCACCTTCAGGAAGGAAAGAAAAATGTTGGTAGTTTGCAACACTTCTGGGTGAACAAAATAGTGGTATTTCTGAGTTTTGACATACTAACGTTAAGAAATATAACTTATAGGAAATACGATGTAGCCTATTTATACTTCAATAGATTAGTGATAGTACAGTAATACTTGTGTACCGATTTATAATAAAACAATCAAATACCAGAATAATGTATGATTAGGTCATTATCCATGTTTTGGAGAAAGTCACTTCAAACAGACATTCTCATCTTACACACAACGTCTGCAATGCTTAGGGCAAATTCAAACACAATTTGCTATTGTGTTCGCTTTTACATACTTCTTTCTCTCACTTTAGCTAATTAGATGTAAACCATTCATCTGTAATAAATATTACACATTATTGACCTGCAATGTAAATGATGTTCTTCTGGAAATGTAGGAATATTTACTTTTCTATATTTGAATTGGCTCATCAACATCTAAGATATAGCAGATTTTAACTTGATAAATGTGAAATTTAAATCATTTATCAACAGATAAATGTTCTTAAAAGTACTTGTATCGGTACTCTGTACTTTGTACTGAAATACTCTGTACTTGCACTCGTTCCATAAAAAGTGGTATCGGCCCAGTCCTACTAAATTCATAATCTCAAATGACATCGAAAGAGAAACAGCAGCCAATTAGATGTACTGCTGATGATAGGCAGAGTGTAGAATATTATTATCCCATAATTAATTAATGTCAAGAAGTACTTTTTTACAGTATGTTGTGAGCTGGTTAGAGAAAGTGGTTCCCTTATGGCTTGAATTCAATTAATATTCAATAAATTCTGTAAAAAAACCTATACAGCACAGATTTGGATTGTCTTTGTTTGCAGATTTGGTAATGCTACTGCAACCTCTGATTTATATAGCTTCGGTCAGCTTTTGATTTGTGCCTGTGACTTTTTTGGCCCTGTGTGCCACTAGCAAATTTACTGGAATGTTGAGCCCAGTAGGGTACATGTTTTTTGACAATGACAAAATCTGATTTGTAAACTAATAGTGTATCCATCTTTTCTTCAACAGTATGAAGTGAAACGGAACTGAATTTTTTGTACCATCCGCAACTGCTTCTTCAAGTTCAGATCACAACGACGAAACAAATTCAAGAGAAACATCCCAAAACGATCCCACATCAACTCAAGAAAACAAAGGATCACTTCAAAGGAAATTTTTAGAAGCAACCAATCAAAGAAACGACCAAAGACACGATAGACGGCAGCCCAATCGAAACGCGCACTCGAGAAGCAATCCTTTGGCAACTTTACAAAATTGAGGATTGAATAACTGATCTGAGACCAGAAGTTTGTGCCTACTCAACAGCTTTGACAAAGCACACGTCCCAACGCTGCTCCCAGCCCTCCTCATCCTCACCGCACCACCGCCTCACCCTGGGGTGCATAGAGGGCTGCTCTCTGCTAGTTTTATTTTTTTCAGTTCCTTTAACTGTCTCTCCGTCTCTTTGCTCTCTTTTTGTTGATTTCAAACAGTGTTATTGCACCTGTGTTTGCCTTTTTTTGTTTTTCCTTTTGCTTTATGCAACTCATATCTAGAAATTGTGCCAGAAACCTGTAAAAATAAGGTGTGTTTGTATGTGTGTATGTGAGAGAGGGATCAGAGATCTGCTTAGGCGATAGCGTTCAAGACGACGACAAATTTCAAGACACTGCATCACGGTAGGACCATCATTTATTTCCATAACTTTTTTCATGAATGTGTTTGGGCAGCTGTGTTATGTAACACATCTGTTTTTAAGAACTGTATATTTTTTCAATATGAAGCATGTTTGAATATGTCTAGGCCTAGAGAGACATCCATTTGAAATGCTATTTATTTGATGATTTGCCCATGAGGCTTTAACTTCCCCATATTGGTATATCATAGATTGGGTAGCTGGGACTGACTTGATTGTCTAACAAAACTGTTTGATTGGAATCTTACGCTGAAATGCTACCCGGACAGGGACCAACATTAATGATGGCCTGCTGGCCCGGGGCCAGTAAGAACTAATGTCAGGCCAGTAAGCAAAGACAGTCACTTGCCTGCCCTGGCCAGTGCTCAATATTCCTATTTTGAATTAATTATCGTGTATTAAAACATTTGACTGTTATTTGTCAGTCCTTCCACTTCAATTTTGTATTTGTATTAAAATGTTTGTCATGCCACTCCTTCTCCCCTGTGTGTGTGGGTGTGTGGGTGTGTGGCAAAATAAGGGTGTCGTCTTTTTTACAAATATTATTCAAAGGCTCTGTTTTGTCCAGTGATAGTTTAGTGTGCATTTTAGTGACCCAAAAGCATGTAGTCTTTTTCAAGAAAGGAGTTGTTGGTTCAAAAATGACAATGCAAGGTAAATGTACTACATCTAATTTTGTGAGTAGACCATGTTGCAGTTATTACATGTTGCCGTTGACACAACAATTGTATGGTTCCTTTTAAAGTTAGTGCATTTTTACACAATTTTGAAGTGTTTTAACACAGTGATTTTGGTGCGTTTCCATCAGTTGGATATCTCACTTACGGGTGCAGACTGTTTGACAGGGGACTTAGATCTGCTAATTTACAATATTTTATGCTTAATTTCATGACATTTTAGTTTTGTCGTGCAATCAGATCAAATAGCTATTATGTCATTTGTCGCTACATTGATTAGTAAATAATTTCCATCGTAAACATAATTTAAAAACAAATTCAACCGAGTGACAACCCTTTTAGAAGTAGCCTATTGTAAATTCTTACATTTTGTTGTAATCAAGCATTTTTAAAAATAACATTGCTTGCAAATGCTCATGGATGCATTTTCCTTAGTGCATAGTTTAGTTTTTAATAAACTCAAGCATCAGTGTAAAGTACATGGTGTTACGTTAGGTCAGCCTACACGTGCTTTGACAGGTGAAACATCACCCAAGAGTTATCACCACTCTGATGAATGAGGTGATGCAGAGCCAAACAGAAATCTGACTGAGCATGTTGTGAAGGAGAAATCTTTTTACAGCTTGTTCTATTATATTAATTTGTTTGTAACAGACAACTAATAAGCAAATAAACCATCCTGTTATGTAAGGAAATGCACCATTTTTTAAAATTCAGTTAAAGCCATTAGATTTCAGAACAACTGGCCTGAAAGGACAGTATGTAAGAGTTGTGATCAATGGGTGTTTGAGGCCAGTTATTGCTTCTCCAGGGAAATTGGCACCTAATTAAGAACTAATGGGTTTGTTTTAGGTACCGTGAAGCACACGTGAAGAATTGTACAGATTCAATGGATTGTGTATAATGTCCGTTGTAAATTCCCTTTCTTACACTTTAAATTTAAGCACTGCCAGATTGATACCCGGCATGGCTATTAACTCTCAGATAAGAAGGGGAAAAGTATTTCTGCTACATTCCTGACTTATGAAGAAACTGTATGGAATCAGACTTGTTAAACACATTTCTGCTAAGTGTTGACTAAACAAACCAATAAACAGTTCATGTACACTGCTCAAAGAAATGAAGGGAACACACAATCATCACAGTATAACACCAAGTCAATAAAAATTAATTGATCTCAATCTGTACAGTTGGGAAGCATGAGCGATTGTGAATCAACGTCACCTGTTTTGGTGCAAACGGAATTGACAACAGGTCCACTGGAGAGGCAACAGCAAGACAACCCTGAGAAAGAAATGGTTTTGCAGATGGTGGCCACACGCAATTGCTCTCCTTACCATTCCTGACTTTAGTTTTGTGTGTTGCTAGTTTCGTTGTCACTACTGGTAGCATGAGGCGGTACCTGCATCCCATTCCGTTTGCACAGGTAGTCCAGCTCCAGGTTTCATCCATACGTGCCATTGCTAGAAGATTTGCTGTGTCTCCCAGTCTCAAGATCATGGAGGAGATGCCAGGAGCACTGCCAGAGCCCTACAACGTGACATCCACCACACTACTGGTGCGCATGTGTCTGACCAAACTGTCAGAAACATACTCCATGGGGATGGCATGAGGGGCCGATGTCCTCTAGTGGGACTTGTGCCCACAGCCCAGCTTCATTGGTGTTTGCACTGTGCTGGTTTGAATCCAGCCCTCAGTCGGTGGATTTGATTTCCATTGAGCATTGTCATTTTGTTCTTAACGAATTACTCAATGTATAGTGAAGATTCTGATATTTTAATTAGTTTTTGATAGTGGTGCAACGGATCGTCATTGATCCGTGATCCGTTCGGATCAATATCTTCGGTTCGGCACACACGTGATCCGCGGATTGATTACTGAAATAAAAAAGGTTTTGCGCATGTTCAGTCCGCTCACAGCATGGTCATGGCGAGCGGAGGAACGGAGGAGCTTGGACCTCCCGCGTCATTTAAATCCCCTGTATGGGAGCATTTTGGCTTCCTTGTTAAATATAATGAAGGAAAGAGGTTAGTGGATAAAATCGTGACAGTGTGTAGGCACTGTGGCACAAGAAAGCGATGTGACAGTGGAAACACATCAAGCATGGCCACGCATTTGAAGCGAAATCACCCCGGTGTTTCACTGACAGGAGTGAAAACGAAAGCTGCAAACAACCGCTTATCATGGTGGCATTTAAGCAATTAATCAGACCGGGCTAAAGCCATCACTAACGCTATCGGTGTGTTTATAGGTGCAGACATGAGGCCATATTCGGTTGTGCAAAATGAGGACTTTAAACATGCTGAAAGTGTTTGAGACACGTTACGACATCCCATCGCATACGGGACATTAACCTAGTAAAAGGCTTAATGTGAAAAAACTTAACGTGGTTTTAATGTACCAAACAATGGTCAATCATCACCAAATTTCTCATGGCCATTTCTTGTTATGAACACTTAAGCCTGTCAAAATAACTAACCGAAATCCAACGATTATATAATTAAAAGATAATTTTATAATTTCACCTTAAAGTTTTCATCTTCATTGGCTCCTATGGCGAGGAAAAGGCTTAAGGTGATTTAATGTACCTAAACAACGATCAATATTAACCACATTTCTCTCTCATATTGCTCATCATAACCACAGAAAATTATAAAAACAACTAACCCAAATTCCAATTGTTTTATATTTTTTTATTTTGCTGATTCGAAAAATGATCCGATCCGTGACACTGATCCGAAAACCGATCCGATCCGTGAGTTTCATGATCCGTTGCACCCCTAGTTTTTGACATCTAAGACCCAATGTGTGCTTTGAGTGTTCCCTTAATTTTTTGAGCAGCATATATGTGCAGATGAAGTCCACTTTTAACACATGGGAATATTCCACCTGATGTAGATGCTGGTGTTATAATACTATAGCACAGGGATTTTTAAACTGGTTTCCCAGCTCTGGCAGGAGTGCAGTGTCAAGGAAAAATTGCAAAATAGCCTTTATTAACTGAAAGTTGTTTTTGTGGGCTTTACACTTAGCTGCATCGTTGTGGCAGCTTGGTTGCTCATTTGAGGTAGAAGGCCTGGGGCTGCGTTTCATCCAGTGTGTGTTGATCCTGTTCTTGACCTACAGTGAGCGTCATAAGATACAGAGCTGCAAACTTTCTGTAAAAATGGAGGGTGGTGCATTTGAAGCAGGACCACCCTTAAGTCTTCAGCAGAACAAATTAGTTTAAATGAAGGGTGCTTCCCAGTGTTTGGATGTGTTTCCAATTCAAGTGACCATGAGCATTAACTCTCTGCAGAGCATTTTCAATCACTGTTCATTGATTTAGCCTTTACTCCAGTTAATTATTCATAACCGGTGTGTTGGATTAGGTTCTGAGTGAACCTACAATATGGTAGGTCTCCAGGAGGGAATAGGAACACTTGCTCTATCAGATCGAGTTGGAACATGCAGAATGTTCAGGATGGTTTTTTAAACCTTTAAATACTAGAGGATCATCAGCTGTGACTCAAATGAAAACCCCCAATGCAAACAGTCAATACTTAGAAGCTATCCCATATTGTTTAAGGTGGCAATAATTAACTGAATTAACATTTCACTTCTTGAATACTAATTCATTTTGTAAGCTAAGAAAGGCCACTAGCTTTACAAACCCTGTGATGTATTTTAATACTTGTATGCCTAAGTAATATGATGTAGGCCTACACATGTAGATAAAACTACATTTTTAAATGTTTAGGTGTCCTTGGCTATGGGATTAACATTGGGGCTTTTTAAACCACTTTGCAAGAAAATACTTAACACATTAGTTCCCCTAATGTACTCTCACTCTAGTGGATTGGATTTTAGATTCTGTTTGTTAAATTGGGGTGAAATTATAACTTCAGCAGTTAATTGATAAGGAGGAATAATTTTAAGACTTGCAAATGATCAATCAAATCCAAATTTCACCAAATAGATTTGGCACTACCCAATATTTCTAAATTCTATTTTATTATACTTTCCATCCTCATAGTCTCTTGTAGATTATTCCCGTCTGCTAACGAACATCGCCCCTTTCCGGTGGATGCTGGTGTATCACCATTTAGTAATTTTTTTGTCCCTTTTCACTCTTTTCAGAATTCCAGAAGTGGTTATCATTGGGTTGTTGAACAAACAGGAAAAAATCTATAAGTGTGAGAAATTGACTCAAGCCAACCAGTATTCAAGTACAAGAAAAGGGTTGGAGTTTATGGAAAAATATGGGCAGCCCCTGGAAAGGCTTTGTTGAGTTTACCTTGCCCGCGTCACCACCTGCTGCGTTTGTTAGTGGTGATCTAAGCAGCAGCTCCCCTGTCGGACTCAGCCTGTCACCGTACGGCCGATCCGTAAGTTTCATCTCTCCCACCACCTCTTCTCTCAGTCTTTCGCCATCGAACCCCCATCCTCCCACCTACCCAGCCTTGTCTACAGGCCTAACCTTTCCATTTCTTCGGGGCTCAGACTAGCCTCTGCTCAGGTGCAGTTAAATAGGTATGGGGTGGTCTAAAGGTTAAAGGAGGTTTATGCTGGTTTTGAATTCTGATTAACATCACTGAAGTAAATTAGGTGCTGAATGTCTTTTGAAATGCCACTAGATAATCCAAGATTTGGTCAATCTTGTTGTAAAAGTGATTCAAAAACATCTATAAAGAAACACCATAAGTTTGGAAAGATTGACAGTTCTGAAGTGTTTTACGCATGCAGTCATAGTGTAAAGCAGGATTCAAATGCAAAGATCCAGCAGAATTTATTGGTTTGTTTCTGGAAGTTAAACTTTAAATTAACTTTCAAAAGCATTAAGGTACCATATTTATTTTTGGAAAGGTAACTGGCTAACTGCTTTGTAGTACAGTTTACTTCTGTCTAAACAAATCAGTAATAACTAGTGAAAATGCTCATTGTAAACTTACATAGTTGTTTGTTTCTGCCTGTACTTTGTAAGACTATTTGATTTAGAAAACTAAGCCTGCTAATCTTAATACATTTTATATGCAATATTATTCACCTAATTGCAGACACGCCAGCCAAACTACCAAGCACTATACGTTTGAACCTGTTAGTAATGATGATACTCTAATACGAGACCTTAGAGATGAGGCTGCTCTGAAACCCTTCATGGAACCCACTGTCATCTTTCTGTGTCGACCCGCTTTTGTTTAACCAGATTCACATCAACAAATTCACTTGACGAGTTTTGTTTTGAACATTTCGGACAAGTGCACTAAATGGCTTTTTTCATGAATCATGATTTCAGGATTTGTTTTTTGTATGTTGGGATGGATCAAGGTGGAGTTACAAATACTCCAAAGCCAAACAGACTACAGATGCTAGGTTTTATTATTCACAGGGTTTTTGTACGGATTAGTTTCACAGGATCAGTATTGATTAGTGCATTTGTTTCTCATTTTACAATTGAAACATCAAGCGATCTATAGCATTGACGTTTTAATGGAGTTAACTCAGATGAGATATGGGTGAAACAGCAGCTCTTAATCCAGAAATCACTTTTTGACACCCCTCAACAGAGTGTACCAGTCCGTACCCTATTGTCGAATATGGAGAGAGTACACTCTGAGCCTCCTTTGGCACGTAAAACTTCCTCTACCACTTCTGCTGTGACAATCCCCCGGTCATTCTCTGTCTCACACAAAAAACACAAGCGGACCCCCTTGTATCAGAGATCAGTAAGTGGGCATGTTGTGTGGGCATTGCAATAATTGGTCTGCAGTTGCCAACTTTGACAACCTCTAACCGCATGGTTTGACCGTTTCCAGTGGCTCTTTGTGTCCGTTTTATTAGTGGCAATTCTGTTGTAAAATTTACTTGACTCAGGTTTTTCACTTGAGTAATGCATATTGAAGCTTTAAAGGGAAAATGATGATATTCTTGAAGTGGTCCTACAGCTAACATTAAGTTAATTCATTCAACACCACACAGGGTTTGAGAATATCTACATTGTTTTATTTCAACACTAGAACTTGCTGATGCAGTGGAAATGTTAGGTTGATGCACAACTCAAATTAATTTCAGAAGAGTGGTTTTTCGCAACATATACAACTCATTGCATGATGCTAAACTTACATGGTGCTCTCTGAAGAGTAGACTCTTGTTTATAGGTCGAAGGTATGTGCAGCCTCCTCACGTAGACTAAAGTCATTTTGTTTAATTTGCTTAATATATACCCATCCATTCTCTATGCAAGAATGCTTGTTTTAATGACATGGTGGGACAATAATGAGTAAATTTACTTTGTTTTTAGCCAACTGGAAATGTCCACTTGCTGTAGCGTTTGTTAGAGATGGGTTCTCAGGTCTGAAACAACATATCTGGGGACTGTGAACACCAGTAATCATACGAGGGGAAATGATCAGAACGCTAGAATGCTCTTCACGTTAGTCTCTCTCAAGCTGGTTGTGTTACAAAATGCATGTGTGTGAATTAAATCCTATCAGTGTGTGTGGGGATTTTAGTTGTCAGAGGACTGATCCATCATACATTTACACACTTCCAATCATAAATGCATCCCCTGTCGTTCATGAAGTTGTTTTAAACTCACCTTTGATTTTTTTTCATTGAATAACATACCAAATTCTTCTGCGTAGATGAGTTTTGACCCTGGAATGCTCCACAACAACGGGCACACTGCATTTGCCAATGGCACAGTACCAGGCATCAGGGAGACGGGCGTGGTTGAGAAGCTGCTCACTTCCTATGGGTTCATCCAGTGCTCTGAGCGGCAGGCCCGCCTCTTCTTCCACTGCTCACAGTACAACGGCAACCTGCAGGAGCTGAAGATAGGAGGTAAGAGGCCTGAGCTTCTTCTAGTCTCATCCAGCAGCATCTTTCTAAACCACAACCTTGAAGGACCACATGTTAGGCCTTTTATAATAGTGCTCTTAGCCTAGCTGACTCCTTATTGAAAGTCCTACTGACTTATGAGCCTGGAAAGGGTTCTTTGATGTTTGCAAGAAGCATTCATAATTTTGAATTGAACCAATCATATGTTTTACTAAATTGGCCACATTGTCGCGTGAACTTCGTATTTACACTATTTAATAACTACATATATAAAATATATATTTTTGAAAGGCATTAAATACTAACATATGCCCGTCAGGTTTTAGATCCAAGTAAAACATTTATATTACCAATGCTTGGCTGACTTGGCGCTCATGTAAACAATAAGCAGGAAAACATTCAAACATGTATTTAATCTCTTGTGTGGGTTAAGGCCATTGCTTATGCAAATAGCTAGGTAATAAAGACCAATCAAAACTTGGGCCAATTTTCAAAAGTTTTGCTAAACCTGGAGAATGCATTTACTAGCCCAAAACCACAATTGAACTTGCCGGCGCCCGTCGACAAGCCCCTGGACTAAATCTCCACCTGAATATTTGTGGTTTTACAGGATTTATTGACACAGTTAGGCTAGGGACATGTTATGCGGAGGAAGCAGAGAAGGGCGCACACTGTTTGCTGTGACTTGAACTGCTTTCACTGTGCGATCTGGAGTCAAGCTTAAACAACTACCTCAACTCTGGCAGAGTGTTACAAGTGAAGTTGGCACTTCTGGCATCAGGGTTGTCCATTTGATGCCCTCTAGAGGCTAGTAGGGATTATGGAAGTGTGTGCACCTGGTTTTGCTGGATAGAAGCATCTGCTTTAGTGACAAAAATAAAGTGTAAATGCAGTGTTTGAAATAATGTTTTGTCTCACCTGCAAAGGGGACCGGTAGATAAGCAATCCACCAGTCAAGAATATTTTAGGTCAAAATAATTTTCCTATTTGTCATTTTGACTTCAGGACATTTCATTGAGATAAGGATTTATGTTGAATACAAACATAAAAGAAGATGCCAGAGAAAAATGTAAAAATATTTTTTATGTATTAATCAGAAAGTCAATTTGTAGAGCTGCAACACACAGAACAACTCATCACTCCATCTCCAAACCTTAGTTTCTCATGACTTTGGCTTGTCCTCCTAGTGGGTTTTTTGTTTTAAAGTTGGACCTACTCTGGGTAAATTTCACCACAACAGCTATTTAATGAATGGTAGCTAGTAGCAGACCGATGGCAAGTAACAACGAGTAGCTGATGTCCCATACTGTAAAATGTACAGTAAAACTAGGAGCACTAGACACTCTGTGGCTGGAAAACAGTGTTGGAAAGTAACTATGCAGTTACTTCTGAAAAATATGTAACTTAACTAATTACATTACTTTTAAGGTTACTTTCTTAAAATGCTTTTAAATGTTTGTTGGTGTAATTCGGTGTATCACCAATTTAATTGGACAAATGTCATCCTTTCTAAGTATTTAAGCAATTTGAATAAAATGTAGTTGTTTGATCTGTTATCCTTCACATTGGATGTTTTCAGTGACAAAAGAAATAGTGTTTCTTTTGATAGATCATCAGTGAAAACAACTATAACATGTGTTCTCATCGCCTGGAATAAGACTTGTAAAAAATGCACACACCCTCTGTGTAAACGCCATAATAGAAAATCCCATTTCGAGTGACCTGAACGAAGACCTTGGGCTTTCCCCTTTCTTATCACTCAACAGGTGTTGGCACAGCACGCATGAAATAATTACGTTTTTCCTCATGCTTTTAAATAGGTTTTGAAATAATGTGAATATTTCCAGCTGTTATTATGTATGCTATGTAGGCTTCCATTTTGTTAACCACCAATCTGCTATGCAGGGGCAAGACCACTCTTCTTTGATTTTAAATTGGCACAGCATATGAGTGAAAGACTGATTTAAAAAAATCTAATGGATAATAAATTATTTTAGTTTTTAAATGGAAAATGGGAAATACTATTGTAAATGTAATTGTCTTTATTTGAAATAAATAACTAATTACTTTAATTAAGAAACCACATGTTACTGTTTACCATAAAGTAGTTTGACTACACCACAACACTTCTCTACTACTCATTGAAACGCCATTGGTGTAGCGAGATTCGGGGGCTAAGCACATTCTTAACTGGTTTCCTTTTTGTCTTTCTTGCTGCCTTACTGCCTTTTTAGATGATGTGGAGTTTGAAGTTTCTTCAGACAGGCGCACTGGCAAACCTATAGCAGTGAAGTTGCTTAAGATCAAGCCAGAGGTGCTTCCAGAAGAGCGCATCTCGGGCCAGGTGGGGCCAGATTCGCACGCGTCTCCCTTTACTGTGCTGCATGGTTATATTCATCCAGTTAAGGAACACCATTTTACTTTTGGTTCTGTTCTTGTCTGTGCCTCCTCAGTGTCAGTGTTTGTCTGTCAGTTGGGTGTATGTTCAAGCTCATTGTAAATCTTGTCACTCATGTTTTCTTTAATTCATTATTTAACACCTTTCTCAGAGATTTAAATTTGATTTTAAATCCATATTGATATTGCCATTATTTGTTAGCAGCATGATCTGTCTGCTACACTAAGAAGTTTGTTTTACATTACAATTTACAATGGGCTTGACTGTCCTCAACATCTGTGTTGGAGTTGGCTGAAAGTAGAAAATACTGTACGCTGCTGTAATATTTGTTGATAGTTGTAAAAGTTTTTATAGAAAGCTGTATTGTAATGCATATTGTAATCAAGAGTCATTTGAAAGTTCTATTTACCCTGTTCCATGTTGAAAATGTTTAAAAATTCATTTCTGCTTTGAGTAGTAAAGCATTGCATCTGTGGATGCAGCAGTGAATGGAAATGACTGACAAAGGTTTCACAAAGTATTCCTGACATAGCATGGGTAACTTGGCACCGTTATTGCTGAAGTGTGTGCGCGTGCACACGTACACACACAGACGTCATTTTTTTTCCAGGGACGTCGCTGCATTTTCCAGCAGGACAACGCCAAACTACATTCTGCCCAGACTACAAGCAGTCAAGTCAGATTTATTTTATAAACCGTTTTTGCAACAGCATTCGTCCCAGTGATTTGACCGATACCTGGCCTAAATACCCAAGAGCAAGCAACGACAAGTGCTGCACAATGGCTAGGAGGAACTCACTAGTAGGTGGAACCCGGGAAGAAACCTAGAAGCGCATGGTTGCATAAACAGATTGTGGGTGCTGGCTTGGCCTGTCTGCTTGCAGTCCTGACCTGTCTCCGGTTGAGAATGTGTGGCGCAGAATGAATTGCGAAGTAAGGCAACAAAAGCCCCATTCAGTTGCGCAGCTGAGGACATGCATAATGGATGAATTGGGGAAAATTCAGCTTTTTTTTAAAGTAAAATCTTTAGTGTTATTAAAAGATAAGGTGATAATGTTACACAGTGGTAAGCCATTGATGTCCCAATTCATTTGGAGTGAGTTGCAGTCCTCAGATTATAAATGAGTGTACACTGATCAGCCATAACATAATGACCACCTGCCTAATATTATTTAGGTTCACCTTTTGCAGCCAACACAGCAGCCCCATTGGAAACAAACTGTGATGCACTGTGTTCTGACACCTTTTTGTCAGGACAATAATTAACCATTTCAGCAATTTGAGCTACAGTAGCTCGTCTATTGGATCGGACCATACGGGCCAGCCTTCGACCTTCACATGGATTCGTGAGCCTTGACCGCCCATGACCCTGTTGTCGGTTCCCCGCTTTCCTCCTTGCAACTCCTTGTACATATCTGTGTGAAGACTAGTGGAGTGCACATGGTTCATCGAACCAATGCCGATTCTTTTCACACTGTTCACCCAACATGATGTACAAAGTAAAACATCACCTAATGTGTTTTCAATATAGTACAGGGTGAATTGAATTTTCAAATGACATTATTATTTATTATTGTTGTGTGCATATTTTTTTCCACATTTTCCATACTGTCCCAACTTTGTCAGAATCAGGGTTGCATTATCAACAAGCGTTAACTGAATGTCCCTTTTATAAAATACATTTAAAAATCAAAAGTTAAACTTTTGTCTAAAATTCAATTTTCTAATAAGGCTGGTTTCCACTCACTCATTTGCCTTTCTTAACATCTCCCATGTGGTTCTTGCTGTCCTTTAGGTTGTCTCAGCAATTTCCACTCACCTGGAAGGCAAGTCTACTCCAGGGCACGTGCCCACTGGCAGCGTGTGCTACGAGAGAAATGGGGTAAGACTGTCAACTAGCCTAAAGAATCTGAATGATCACAACAAGGCTGGTAGTCAATGTAATGTAAAGTATGGATTCCTTCCCACCCAGGAGGTGTTCTACCTGACCTACACCCCAGATGACATAGAGGGCAATATGCACCTGGACACCGGAGACAAAGTCAGCTTCTACATGGAGACCAACAAACAGTGAGTCCCCCCCAAAAACTAAAGAATTCAAATGCCAAGCAGTTCAATGGCCTTTCTATCCATTCTATTTCTATGAATAGCCCTTTTCTCATACTTGTGTCTGTATTGTGTATTTAGCACCGGTGCGGTCAGTGCTCACAATATCGTCCTGGTGAAGAAGAAACAAATGAGGTGCCAGGGGGTTGTGTGTGCCACCAAGGTAAGGCTCCACTACACACGGCAGTCCTTGGCTACTGATGTTTCCCATTTCAATCCATAACACATTTTTGTTTTGGCAGGAGGCCTTTGGGTTCATTGAGAGAGCTGACGTGGTGAAGGAGATCTTCTTTCACTATAGCGAGTTCAAGGGTGACCTGGAGGCCCTGCAGGCTGGTGACGATGTGGAGTTCACCATTAAAGAGAGAAATGTAGGTGACGTTATAAGGAACCCTTCTGGCTATTCAGCCCCACTGGTGTCTGGTATCTTATTCCAATGGATTGCAGTTAGAGAATGGAGATATTGGATCATTTAAATGAAGTTACTTAGATGTTTGGTATTTAATGTTGGAAAACAGTGAAGGTATTTGTCTGTTTAATAACCAATATTTTTACATTTCAGGTGCTTGACTTGTTAAGTTCCGTTTGTGTTTGTTAATTCAGCGTTAGTGTTTACATCTGTACAATAAAGTAAGGAGGAATATGGATTTGTAAGATTGCAGAATTGTAAGCAGCTTTGATATGACTGTAGTGCACAACCCCTGTATACCAACACATTGACAACCCAATACATCCTTAATGTAGTGAATGTTTACCCGGCATTGGCTACTTGACATTTAGTCCACACGCACTGTTAACGTACAATAAGACACAACTCAACAATCTATTTGAGGAGAGGTTTTTCACTTCAATATGGAATTCATGGCAACAACATTGGATTGTATTGAGTAGTTGTTGCCATTTTATATATACACACACACACACACACACACACACACACACACTAGCCTATTTATAGGCAGCTCAGAATGTGACATGCAGTTAACCAGACATACCACCCCACATATACAGGCTTATATTCAGAACATGCACGTAAACCACAACAATTTTCTGTATTTAAGTGGGATTTTTGCACTATGTCATAGTTATAAAGCAGTGAAAGTGTTTGACTGCACTGGGACTTTAAAAGCGTACAGGTTTTCAGAAGCCATTTAACAGAAAAGCAATAGTTAAACTGCAGCATCTTGTCTCGCCTAGGGAAAAGAGGTGGCCACTGACGTGAGGCTGCTCCCACAAGGGACAGTCATATTTGAGGACATTAGCATCGAACAATTTGAAGGCACTGTCGCCAAGGTCATCCCCAAAGTTCCAACCAAGAACCAGGTCAGCAACTTGCATCATACCTCCATGCTCACAAATTACGTGAGCTTTGTTTCACTGAATCATGTCAATTCTATATTTTGTTGAAGGAATGATATTTACACGCGTTTTCTATATTCCAGAACGATCCCTTACCAGGCCGTATCAGTGCAAGGATCAGCTTCATGGACAAGGATCTCCTTTTTGGTGAGAAGGACACAAAGTCCAAGGTGACCTTGCTGGAGGGAGACCATGTGCAGTTCAACATCTCCACAGACCGCAGAGACAAGCTAGAGCGGGCCACCAACATCGACATTCTCCCAGACACTTTCCAGTTCACCAAAGAGTCCCGTGAGATGGTAATGACCATTAGAGCATCCACAGTAGGCCCTGTATTCATTCAGTGGAGCTTGTTTGTAGGCTTTTAATCAGTGGCTATGCTTATACAGTCTCCCTATTTTGTAATTTGATGGATATTACCTTTATCTCTTCTGAGCTTAGGGCCGGGTTACACTGCTTTTTATTAAGCTTTCTCCATTATCACAAACAACTGACAGTGAATGAACTTTTAATAAACACTAACAAACATGAATAATAATAGCCGCTTTCCGACCAAGTAGTTACAGGAACGTAGTTATAGGAACAGTCCACTTCTAAACAGTTCTACTAACTACTCTCCCCAAAAACAGGTTTTGCTATTTGCATTCGCACTGGTCAAGTGGCAATAGGAACTGGTAGGAGGGATAAGGGAGTGACGCAAGCACTGCAATAGGCTTTTATAACGTTGTCACTAGACTCTAGTGTAGCGCCACATACAAACATTAAACTGTGAAATGTTGTAACACTGGGTGTATGATTGGAGATAAGTGTGTAAATCATCTAATGCGGATGATTTGGTTGTTTTCAGCCCACGTAGTGCTGGGTTCCTCCCGCGGCTTGCTGTTTGTTTGTTTGTTCAGATTACGATGCTGAAAACGAAATCCAATACGATTTTATAAAAATAATGTTGTGTTGATAATGTCCTAATAACCGAGTTCGAACCGCAGCGTTTTAAAACTATAATATGTAGTATTATACGCAACAGACAAACGAAGCGACCGGCGTAATTTATAAGTTGGACCAATCAACGTGGACCTGGGAAAAGGGAAAATGGAAAGACCCTGCTCTGGGGTAGGAGCTAATAAGGTTATAGGAACGGCAGTGCGAGGAACTAAATAATCCCGCAATTTCTTCTATCGGAACACGAGAAAAAAATGGTTATAGGAACGTTATGTTCTAGGAACTGCAAAAATCCCTGCGGTCGGAAAGCGGCTAATAACGTTAAAAACAAAGTTCTGTAAACCCAAACTGTTACTGTATGTGTGGCATCTTAGGAGAACATGACTGATAAATGCTGCTCATTATTGGCAATGAGAGAAGAATAAACAGTTTTGGTAGAAATTAGGATATTGAATGTTTATCTAAATCCAAAAATTCATTATGATATTTAAAAGCTGTCAGATTATAAAATAAAAATAGTTCATTTATAAGGGTTTTGTCCCTGGTAAACTAGGAACATGTTGTTGCTCTCCTTGGAACAGCTGACTTTGCCCACATATAAATCAATGTAATCTGACTGTTTCATACTAAAGAAGTTGCTGGTTAGTTGACATTTGATTCGCAGTATTTTAGGGCATGTAGCATGCACCCACGATTAACGCACACCCTCCTACAATGTGCATACATCTTGTTTTGTGTAAAAGAAAATTGACCAGTGTTGCTCACACCCTCACAAAGCGCACATCATTTTTAGAGAAAGGTGACACCTATCTCACCTCACCCAGACCTGCATTGATTGGCACTCAGCTAGTCATTGTGTTACAAATGTTCAACACCCAACCCCCCCCAGGTGTGCTGTTTGGAATAAACAGCTATTCCCAAAGTGGGGTACACGCATTGATGTTGGGGGGGTACAAGAAGAAAATTGTGGTTCAATGTGTGTTGTCAATAATCAAACTGGCCTAAATGATCTTGTCTGAATACCCCAGTCTCACTGGCGAAAATAATCCCCATTTAGTGTCTGGGTAAATAACGTCAAATCAAATAATTGGCATCTGACCAGAAACTATTTATTTGTTTTTATTGAGTACTTGAGAAAAGACCTTCAGTCTGCTAATCAAATAACCAACTGAGGACAAATACATTGGGCTGCAAAATTATTGGCACCCTTGACTGGTAATGAACAAACAACACTTGAAAAACATAAACAATATAATTATAGAGAAACTCAAAATACCAACATGTGAGAAACACTGTTTTTATTACTGTTACAATGGAACTAACCAAACTCATACAATTATTTAAAGCAGGGGTCCCCAAACTCTTCCATGGAGGGCCTAGTGTATGCAGGTTTTCCCTTTTACCTTGTACAAGGCTGATGGAGTAGCTCACTAATTGTTTAGGATTGCCCCTCACCTGGCAGTAAATGTCCTAATTTGGCTCTAATTGAAGGGAAAGACCAAAAACCAGCATGCACTAGGCCCTCCATGGAAGGGTTTGGAGACCCCCGATGTAAAGGAAGTCACCCGACCCATAAACAGCTCTGAATCGTTGTGCCGGTCATTGATTGTGCCAAAACATAGATTTTGTTCTCACAGAACCATTTCTGTGTAGATCTTAAGGTATGTTTTGGGTAATTGTTTTGTTGGAAAGTTTTTATCTATTTAACGTGACAGTTTACAGCATCTGTGTAAAACACCGTCTCCTCTGTCCTATAGGGTGTGATTGCTGCAATGCGCGATGGATTTGGCTTCATCAAGTGTGTCGATCGGGACGCTAGGATGTTCTTTCACTTCAGCGAGGTCCTGGAGGAGAGCCAATTACACATCTCTGACGAAGTCGAGTTCACTGTTGTGCCCGTGAGTCCAGAGAAAATGTCCATGGTCCGTTTTAAACATACAAGTGCTGACTTTTAATTTCTCTCCTACTTTCACTGTCCATCTTCCTTTAGTAGGGAACTTGATGTAGACATCAGCATGCTGTTTAGTATTTATAAATAAGACAGTAACAAAGAAAATAAACAGTGAATGAATAAAAATATACAGATATATTTATAAGTTAAACAACTGTGTTAGCTAATAGGTAGCTTATATTTATATTCATCTATTTTTATTCGGTTACAATAGTTTTAGCTACTGCTTTACAGTTACCCGGTAACGGTCACTTTTTTCCGGAGAATATCTTTCACTTTCTGTCTTGAATCTCAAACTACTTTTCAAGCAGTTGCAGTTCTGATTCTTTAACAACATTCATGCGTGTAAATAAAACAAAATCAGAAATTTAGGAACACAAATGCTTTGAAATTCTTTGCTCTCTTTCCCTTGCGCATTGAATTTCTACCACGGTCGCGTGCAGTTGAATAAAATAAAATAGTGATATTCAAAGTATTTCTGACATTTATTAGCTGAAGAAACAGTCACGTGTTATTCAACTGCATGCAACCGTGATAGAAATTCAATGCAAGAGTGAAAGAGAGCGAAGAGTTTCGAAGCATTCCTGTTCAACTAAAACTCTGAGCCAACCAAGAGCATATCAACCAAACAATCAACTAGTCAACTGAATGGGGTCAGCCCTCGTAGGTAGCCCCCCTCAAACACTACTCTTGTGACATATGCCCCGTGGCATTTTAAGCTCATGTAACTTTGTTTTCATTCTATTTTCCTCACTGTGCAGCAATTGTTAATAGAAAAAGTATGTCCCTTTTTTGAGTGAGAACAGAAACACTGTGTAGCTGAGCCTTTACAGTTACAAAATTGACATTTTAATAGTGGTTAATAGTGTGATCAGTTAATTGCTGCATCCCTAGCAACATGTGGTTGAAGGAACAGTTTTGAGTGCCCTCAAATCCTGCATGTGTGGAGGAGTTGAAAACAAGGCAGGGTCAGGGGGAATTACACATGACCATTTGGGAGGGTAGATAAACAGGGAAAAACTTTAAATCAAGTCTGTGTGCAGTGAAATTGCTGGGTGCTTCACTCTTTGATAGAGGATTATTATTATTATTAGATGGCCACTTTATTTTTAGAAAATGTTGTAAATGCGAAACATGGTTAATAATGTGTAACATGTAACGTCAAGGTATTTACTTGAAAAAAAAAGATTACGTGTGATTACCCTGTGCAGGTTGGAGTCGGACAAAAGCTGGTTGGATCAGAATAAAGGAATCTGTCCTACCATTGCCTGTTAAAAACCTGACTGATACTGATCCGTAGCTTTGTTAGAGAATGATGGAACACCAACACTTTGCAGGACATGCTGTCTGCCCAGAGGAACCACGCGGTGCGCATTAAGAAGCTGCCCAAGGGGACCGTTTCCTTCCACACTCAGTCTGAGCAGCGCTTTGTGGGTGTGCTGGAGAAGGAGGCCACAGCAGCCATCACCAACAACAAGAGCGCCAGCCCAAGCAAGGCCAAAGAGAAGGTATGAGAACACCCAGGGCAGCACAACCCTTTTCTGGAGAGCTACCATCCCTTAGGTTTTAAATGCCTCATTCAGCTTATCAAACAGCTAATTATTTAGTCAGGTGTGCCAGATTAAGGCTGGAGTGAAAACAATCAGGACAGTAGCTCTCCGGGGACCTCATTTACCAAGCGGGCCTTTAAACAATCCTGAATTTGTACTTACGAATGTAATTAAGAATGTGTGTATGCATATAAAAAGTGGAATTTGTTAAACGATCCTACAACCATTTTACTCATACCGGTAGGAAATCCCCATTGATAAATACCACTTGCTCTTTTGCATTAGATTTGCATATCAACACACCCCTAATTACCTAAATATGGTCCAAATCACCTCTTAAACCTGTGGGAGGCTACAATGAGGTTAATGAAATTGACGACGCAATCCAAATTTCAGAGCTTGACAGAATGTGCCATGTGGTATAGCGTGATTTGTCACGCTAACAGTAAAACTTTGCTAAGGAGAAGTGTCTTTTGTATTGGGAAATATGCTGTTCTTCAAACTAATATATTCAACAAACAATAGGCATCTAATCTGTAATAGCTCTATATTGTAGATTAGGTAGAATTAAATGCCATTACATTTGTCCTGATGAATAAATTGCATTCCACCTGTCATGAAATTGTTTTTTAGAAGCATCTGATGTGTATCACTGGTACATTGAGTGGAAGGCTGTTTGATTCACAGCCTATTTGAGTGGGCTTTTTTGTCAATGGGTGACCTACAGTATTCACCTGACTGTTGTTAGGAAGGCATGTATAACATAACTAAAAAACTCATTATGACTCCATCTTTGTTTTGAGCAGTATGAGCAATAGTGTATGGAAGGTACGACGCATCGAGATGCTCGTTCTGGTCGAGATATGTGTAGTGCACCTAGCACAAACCCAATTAGGTATTTACTATCTTGTCTCTAAAAGATATATATGATGCTATATATAACATCAAATCGAAGTACACTGAGCCCAGCTACTCTGTTAAAATGCCGAAACTCATTGCAAATGCACGTAGAGCAAATTATTCATCCAAGGATCAGTTTTACGTTCTAATTAAAATTTATTTATAAAGCCCTTTTTACAACAGCAGTTGTCCCAAAGTGCTTTGACAGACACCCGGCCCCAGCATGCACCATAAGTGATGCACAGTGGCTAGGAAAAACTCCTTAGTAGGTGGGATCTAGGAAGAAACCTAGAGAGGCCAGACTTAAGGGGGTGGCTAGGCCTCTTCTGGGTGTACCGTGTGGGAGAGCTGACAGTACACAGCCCATTGAATTCTAACATACTGAGATCATGTCCATTTTTAATACAATGAGGTTTTTACATGTCTAATTTAAGAAGGGACTCAACTAATTTGCATTTGAATTGTTAGTACAAATAAACTGACTGTTCAAATTACATGAAATACCATAGCCTAGATATGGTATGAGACAATGGGGAAAAACTAAAATGTTTTATGGAAATGTTTTGACTCAACATTAATAATTCACACAACAAAAATACATCTTCCACATTACTCCTCTCCATTTCAGAAGCAGTTCTCTTCATTGTGCCTAGTGTCTATGCGTGCTCATGGCTGTGCGTAGATTTACGATCGTTCTCAAGCAAGCGTTCAAATTGATAAATCCCACACTTTGCATAGAAATGATGGTACACATGGTTTACGTGCAGATTGGTGCGTACGCTTGTCTGAATAATGACCCAGGTACAGGGTCGTAGATCGCTGGCTAATTAACGTTGTGGGTTTCAGTTTTTCTTTCCATGTTTGATCAATATCAAAACTTCTCTACATAAGCGTGCGCTTACTTTACATTACTTCTCTATAGCATTCTTTTATTACATTTTTTTAAGCCCTCTTTAGTTCTAATATTCTACTTTGCTTCTTTCACCCTTTCCCCCCCATATTTCTTCTTTCCACTAGAAAAAAGACAAGGTAGGACTTTTGTCTTTGCATGATATCATTTTGATTAATAATGTAATGTAAGTCAGGTCCAACATTTTTGGCATCCTTAACAAAGTCGACCAAAAGTCTCTACAAAATAAATACTTTGCTTTATTGTATGCTGAATGTTTGATAAAAAAAAATTGCACTGATTTAGATTTCAAATTAAACTATCTCAAAATTTAAACAACTTACTGGCAGCCCAGATTTCTACCATTTTGACATTAACAGCACTGTGCAGGTTTTAATATTTGAGAACAGTGGGACTTGTCTTGAACAATATTCCATAAAGTAACTTTTTTTAGACACAAGATCGGTATTTGTCTGCACCTATGGACCACTAACGTCATCCAGAACCGTAGGTTTTGGACACATTGGTGTCCAAGTCTAGAAACGAAGGTAGCCGTTGCAATAATGTTTTGAACTAGAATGATCCTGTACTTGAAGATGCTGTTGAACTTCCAAGTGGGCCAGGATGTGTGGAAACAATTAACCACCTGTCCGTTCCATCTCCATATTGTACAGTTGTGTATGACCAGATGTTTCTGCTTGGATATTATTTTAATCACCAAACAGAACACTGATGTTACATGCTACATGGCTGTATATGTACTTATTTTTAAGTTTGCTTTTGATGACAGGGTTGAAGTGACAACACATTTTGTATTAAATTCTAATATTGTAAGCCGATTAGATGATTTTGATCTTTGACCTGGTCTTGCTTGCGTCACCTCAGCAGGTATGGGAGGGTCGAAGATTGATCACATGATACTGTTTAACATGTGTTGCCAAGCTAGTCCGATTCTTATCACACTGCCAGTTTAACACACAGACTTCAGTTAATACACTATGGCAGGCTACACATTCAGTAACTGCACAATCCCAACCATTGCTAACATGCGCTGTTGCAAGATGCTCACTTCCGCTTGTCCATCCCGGCTAGCGCTGTACCAGTTTGCGCCACCCAATTGTTGACCACCAGGCATCATCAATGCGGTGACCAGGAAACTAGCCTTGACCACATGGAGGCATAGAGTTTCTATTTAGAAACAAAAGTTATGCAGTTGCTTGCATACAAGCAGTCTATGATTGCAGTCTCTGCATCATAACATTATAGCCCCCTGGCTGATATTGGCTGATAAAATTAACCTGAAGCTAATATGCATGTGTAAAAATAGGGTCTTGAGACATTTTTACTCCTTTATGAAATGAGACTAGACTAATGTGTATTTCTTTTTATTTTCTCAAGGGAAAGGTAGTGGAAAAGGTCAGTGGTGTGGTCTATGGACTGCTGAATATGCTCCTCTGATAGCATGGTTTCAGAGCCACTAGTCAGTCAATTCTTCAGTATAATAAAACTAAACACTTAAATGTTTGAATGTTCATTATTACTCTCAGGATATTAACATTTAACACCAATTATATCACTCAATTTTGAATGTACACCAACCTAATACTAAAAGGGTTGCTTTGTAATTTGTGCTCTTTGTGTGTGTGATTTGCACGGTCAGCCAAATTATTTTCTACCTTATTGGTGCTACTACTGCCAATCCAGCAGATCAGTCATTTCTTATTTCATCCAGAAAGGGTACCTTGTCATCACCCAAGTATTTGAACATTTTCCAATGCTCAGATCCTCTCCAGATAACATCCAGGTGCTACAATTCAATACTCGAGTTCTGGAGATTTGCAGTAGCCGACCTTTTGACTCCTTATCTCCTTAACACCAGTCTAATTTTGTTTGTGGATGTCTGCCCTTCTGTAGGAAGCCGAAGAGGGAATAATTTCTTATGAGGACTGTGGGGTAAAGCTGACTGTGTCGTACCATATCAAAGATCTAGAGGGAGCTGCACAGCCACAAGTTGGAGACAAGGTACTACATACTAATGTTCCTTCTGCCTCCAAGGAGCCTTTGTTGAGACTTACCAAACCGAACAAAATGTAATGGAGTTGGCAGTTTTTCTATGTGGTGTAAATCCAACGTTGTCCACTAGGTGGAGTTCTCCATCAATGAGGTAAAGAGGACAGGCCAGCAGAGTGCTGTCAACATAAAAATCCTGAACCGCACAGTCAACACAAAGAGGCTTCTGGGATACATAGCCACCCTAAAAGACAACTTTGGCTTCATAGAGACGGCCAATCATGATCAAGAGATTTTCTTTCATTACAGGTACAGTTATTCAAAATAAGGCAGCTACAATGTGAGAAATAGCTGGTTGATGTTACAGTAGAGCTGTACAAAGAAAAGAATGCGCTGCATGTTTACATGTTGCCTGTATCTGTCCACCAGTGAGCTGTGTGGAGACCTGGAGAAGATGGAGCTGGGCGATACTGTAGAATACACCCTGTCCAAGGGCAAGGGGAATAAAGTCAGTGCTGAGAAGGTTACAAAGGTGGCAGGAGGTGGGTAGGACAAGTGTTTCCTCTGGCACCACATCTGTCATGGCTGTTCAGTTAGGCTAACCTTAATGAGAATGTGCACATAGTGTTGTCTTATTGTTTAAATAGAGGCTCTACTCATTTTAGTAAAGTTTTCCACAGTAAAAGAACAAAATGTAGTTGACTTTTAAGGTCTAGGGAAAAATGCATTTAGATTTGTGAGTAGTTACCATTGTAATCATATGCACAGGCACCCTTATGCAAGATGAAAGATGTAAGATGTGGAAGATGTAATCTTATGCACAAGCTGGTTTTTCTAATGTTTTGTTAGCATAAGTAGCCTAGCGCTTAAAACACTGTTGCCAGTAACTGAAAGGTTTTTAAATCCTTTCCTTGAGCTGGCCACATCAGAAATGTTGTTCTGTCCTTGAGCAAGGCAGTTAACCCTGAATGCATCCTGGGAGCTCAACACGGCAGCTCTCTGCACCTTCAGATTTGGCTGGTCTAATGGAGTTTCATTTCAGCTCTATTGTCAAGCCTTAATTGTCAACTATTAGTATAGGCTAATGATGTGCTGCTATTGCAGGGAATGGTGTGGGACAGGATGTTGGTGAGGCAGTAATGCTGGGTAAGGTGGTGCGTCCTCTACGCAGTGTGGATCCATCCCAGACGGAGTACCAGGGTCTCATTGAGCTCTCAGACGAAGGTTGGTCACTATTTGCGGTGGATGATTTTCTTTTCTCCAAATCCCCATTGATGTTCTTTTACTCTCACTAAATTTAGCCAAATTGCTAAATATACTGTTAATCTTTTCCACACTACACATTCAGAAGGTACAAAGGGCCAAAACTATCCCTTTGGCATTGTGGGCATGGCGAACAAGGCAGACTGTTTGCAGAAAGGAGAGATGGTGAAATTCCAACTTTGCACAGTGGCCCAGACAGGACAGAAGATGGCCTGTAATGTTGTTCCCCAACGCAAAGCCCTGGTGGAGTGTGTCAAGGACCAGGTATTTGATCATGTTTATAAAAGCAATTAAAGGCATACATTAATTGCCTTCCAAAATAGATATAAGTTTCTGTCATGTAAGTCTTGTATAGTACAGTTGTGGTTAAAAGTTCTAAGAATTCAACAAGTATTGATCTCCACCAAGTTTGCTGCTTCAGTGTTCTTAGATCTTTTTGTCAATAGTTACTGTGGTATACTGAAGTATAATTACAAGCATTCCATAAGTGTCAGGCTTTTATTGTCAATTACATTAACCTCTTAGGGCTCAGTATTCCCCCCCTAAAAAATATACTGGACTAGTATCACAGGTCTATCTTTAGGTTATATACACATGTCATATCTACAGAAAGCTTAGACACTCAGGAATATAGCAAATGTCTCCATTTTACAGTAGCTGTAACAAAAATAATTTCACCTTCTAATTTGAGCTACGTGCCTTGTACACATGCACCTTAAATAAAATGGATTGTCAACTAGAAACACGGCTAACAACCTCATCTTCTAGGATATGTATATATACTAGTCTTATGTTTTTACGAAGCTTATGAAATCAGGAATCTAGCAGATGTCTCCGTTTTACAATAGCCATAATTACCATGTTATAACACGGCATAATGTGAGCTTATGTACCTAGAAAACAATGACATTCTTTTTTTAGCCTCATAGAAAATACAATGTGGAATAAAAAGCGAATGAATGCAGTATTTAAGTTATGTACAGAAGTCCCATACCTTTTTAAAGCTTAAAACCTTGGGAATTTAGCAAATGTCACATACATAGCCAGTAACAAAGGTGATTAGCTTCTACATTATGCTGGCTGTTTTTGCACCAAAAAGCAAATGGAATGTCAATTAGAAACATGTCTAACAACCTCAATTTTTAGGTTATATTAACATGTCTCATATGTCATTAAAGGTTAGGGTCTTGCGGTTCTAGCAAATGTCTAGGTTTTAGTGTAGCTATAAAATTCAAAACGTTATGAGTGAAAATGTTAAGGGCGTCCCATCAGCTACTAGCAGCCACCTAGCAATATATAGCCAAACCACATTGAGAAAATAATAGTGTACAAAATAATATAGTTCTTACAGTTAAATCTTTTTTGGTCATTAGTCCCAGGAATGACAAAGCATAGTTTTCCCAGGTAAAATCCATCTTGTTAAATGAAAATGACAATTTTACGAATGTACATTTTACTTTTGAACTTTGTTTATGAAGCAAGGAACACGGTTCTGAAACGAATACCAATTTTTTTATGTCCTAGCCTCATATTTATTCATATACGTCATCCTTGAGAAACAGATGTTATCAAAGTGCAAGATAATCCTTTTTAACCAAAGTTAGACAGAGATATTTAAATACAGAGATTGGTAGTCTGTCTGCTGACCCGGATGAAAACGTCATCACGTTGCATTTGTTGTGTAAATATAATTTTACTATTAACACTATATATAGCTCATTGGCTGTTCACCCCATCATTCCAAAATTTTTGACATGTTTCAATCCCCTGGAACACATGATTAGATGTGTTTCCAGGACCCTCAATATATGGCATTGAAGTTGTCTTTCAAAAAGGATGTAGCAAAAATAAAAACAGAAAATAATTATGCATTTATTTAATCTTGTGCCATATTCACTGTATACATTTATTTGAAATACATTTTACATATACAAAAAATTCAAAGTCTTTCTTTTTAAAAACATCAACCATATGTATTGCTATGGCTACCCATGTGATATGCTAATTCATTTGTTCACTTCCTGTGTTCCCAGTTTGGTTTTATCACATATGAAGTTGGTGAGAGTAAGAAGCTGTTTTTCCACGTTAAAGAGGTGCAGGATGGCTTGGAGCTCCAGACCGGGGATGAGGTGGAGTTCTCAGTCATCCTCAACCAACGCACAGGAAAATGTAGTGCTTGCAATGTGCGCAGAGTCAGGTAAAGATGCAAAATATTTCAGTTTAACTTATTTTTATGGATCTGTATAGTAAATGGAACTGAGTAAGTCATTTCAACCTCTAGCCCCAGCAAAGGCGTACACCACATTTATATAGTCTTCTATAGTCTTATTTTTATCCAGTGTACATAGCTCATTAAACTCATTTGGACCTGACCTATTTCAATGTTGGCAGTTCTTTTGATGATAAAATGAATACACTAATGTAATTACTTCTCTGCTCCATGTCAAGTTCACTGAATATACTAAGTCTTATCCTTAAATTAGATAGTATACTGAGTCTTATTCTTTACCCCCACAGTGAAGGCCCTAAACAGGTGGCAACCCCACGTCCTGATCGATTGGTCAACCGACTCAAGAGTATCACCCTTGATGACGCTAGCGCCCCCCGCCTAGTCATTGTGCGACAGCCCCGTGGCCCTGATAACTCAAAGGTACACATGTTATATCGCTAACATCAGTCTCGAAGAATACTCATCCCATTGACACAGTTATTTTGGGTTTAAATTTTTTTACTGATGAGTCTAGGTGTTGATTCTGAATTACTAATCTTTGAATAAAATTTTGTGAAAAGCTTTTAAAAAATGTACAACGCTCTTGAGCCAAAGCCGCTACTCTTGTTGCTAGATGATGTCAAGTTGTGTATTTTGGGCAGTTTACATTATAACCAGGGAGATTTTGACAGGTAGCACACCAGATTTTTCCACAGGCATTTTGGCTGAAACTGTTTGTTGTTGGTCAGAAATCAGAACACAACCTTAAGTGAATGTGTAAACACTCATTGAATAAAACAGTCACCCCTGTTCTTGATATTTATTCCCTGCCACCCTCATCTTTGTCTACCACTGGGAAAGATGAAATGTAAACGAACACTTACTATACATAAAGGCAAGTTGTTCAATCTGTGACACAGCCAAAGTGTTCTGGAAGCTTAATGGTTACACGCATAACCACTAGTCAACGCTAGAGCTTAGCAATGTTGCGATCCATTCATTACCTCTGGCATTGGCACATCCTGGAAAGTTCTGTAAGAATATAATTTAAATTGCATTTAATTTTATATTTTATTAAATTGTATTAATTACGTGGTTTTGTACCTAGGGCTTCAACGTGGAGAGGAAGACCCGTCAACCTGGTGTCATTGATTGAGCAATTAATAATGCAATCACAGAAGGACAACAATGCAAAGGGATTTTGCGGTCTTGCAGACACATGCTTCTACATGCGTACATATTCTTACACATACAGACATCAAGAAATAAGCATGTGTAACCCCTCCCTGTACCGTCACCGACAAGGGACCCCTCATTCCATTTGTTCTCTACCACCCATGTATGATGTACTTGATACAATGTCATAATGCAATGTACATGGGGATCTCTTCTGTGTGTGTGTGTGTGTGTGTGTGTGTGTGGGTGTGTGTGGTACATGGGGATCTCTTCTGTGTGTGTGTGTGTGTGTGTGTGTGTGGTACATGGGGTTCTCTTATCTCTGTGTGTGTGTGTGTGTGTGTGTGTGTGTGTGTGTGTGTGTGTGTGGTACATGGGGTTCTCTTTTCTGTGTGTGTGTGTGTGTGTGTGTGGTACATAAGGATCCCTTCGCTGTGTGTGTGTGTGTGTGTGGTACTTGGGGATCTCTTCGCGCTCTGTGTGTGTGTGTGGTACATGGAGATCTCTTTGCTGTGTGCGTGAGTGTGTGGTGCATAAGGTGTTTTAGAAATGGTAGAGGATATGGAGGAATCTGTTTTGAGGGTTTTGTGCCCCATAAAATCAATAATGGTTGCGTGGCAAGGTCTTGTCCCCACCTTTGCTGAATTTGCTTAAATGTCTGGAATTCTGCACCTGCAATCTCTGTGTGCGCGTAAGTGGGCATGTATTAAAGCTCAAGGCTTCTTTTCCTCCATTTGTTCTCCCTTATGGAAACTAAATGATTGTCAATAGTTTCCATTATGCTTTCCTTCAAAATCCATAAAGTGAAGCAAAGGATCGTCCATAAGGATGATCATGTTTCTAATTGTGTGTGGGCTAAAACACAGAGGCTAATTCCCTGCTCGGTTTTTTTGAGCAGTTTTAAAATGCTTTATCCAAGAGCTGGAGTGAAAGCATGGTATTGTGTGATGTATGTGAATGTTTAAGCAACTATTAGGATTTACTTTCAGAAAACTGGAGTCTTTAGATACCTTTTCGGTACTCATGCTCCATAAGCAATTTCTCCAGGTGCAGAATTCCTAATGGCATCTTATATCCAGCATTTAGTTTATACAATGTACTATTTCTTTGCACATCTTTGCTTCCTTTGTTCCATGGAATCTCAATCTGCTAATGAATAAATTGAAGTAAGAATAAGGTGCCTAAATACTACAAAGAAAAACTACAAACTTAAAATATTCAATGTATCCTTGTTCCCCAGCCAACTGCCAAAATATAAAGAACAATCTTAGGATGGCTTTTTCCCTAGTAGAAATAATACTGGTCATGAGGGTTGATATATACTGTATGTGTGCTTTTTTCTTAGTGAAAGATTCAAACATAACAATATAACAAATACCTTTTGCTTAAGTGAAAAATGGATTGGGGTAACAAAAACAAAGTATTAGGATTAATTGTAATAATGAGGATCTATAATTGTGCTTTAGAGGCATTGCTGGTTGACCTGTTGGGTGCCTGTATGCACATACTGGAGTACCAGTCAGACATTTCAACTGGAGATCACTGGGTTCCTCCTGAACTGCACACAGGCTCTCCTATGTACTTTTGTTAATGGTCTTGAATGAAACAATTGAATTAAAGTTTTATGAAAATCACATGGTGTGCTTGTTTTAATAAAGGCAGTTGAATCTTTGTTCATTATCCCAGTAGTGGTCAAATATTTTTGATTAACAGGTTAAATGTGTGAAAAGATGTAATCATTTTGTCTAGGTATCTTTACAGTGCAGTGAAAACTAATTCTGTGCCATAGATCATCCCAGTTAGTATAGAAATGTAAACCTGGGAACAAATCAGAAGTTAAATTGTATAATGCAAACTACAAAAAAGGCATTCAATGTATATACAAATGTTTCAGTTGCACAATTGATATTAAACCCTTGTGCTGCCTAGATGTATTTCTATCACTGATCGGTGCACAACCTTTGATTGTGTTTTTAGACTTGGATTCTGTGCTTCAGACTGACACGCTCCTGAAGGATGGAAGTCATTGATCCGGTACAGGGGGATTAGAGGAGGAGGAATATTTGAGTCCTCCATTATCCTGTCATTATTTGCCACACTGACCGTAAGAGGTCTTGCCTCTGCTGCAGTTGGAAAATGGCCATATTGGCTTGGAATGTTTACTTGCTCCTCTTGAATAGTTCTCCTGTCCCTTGGAGTGTCAAGACCTTGCATTTTGCGTTTGTACTCTTCTAACTTGGTCTTACATTCAACAGCTTTCTTCTTCATTTCCAAGAACTGTTTTTGCAAGTCTTTCTCATATCCCTCTTCTGCCTTCAACTCATTTTCCCAGAATTCCAGCTGCTCTGCCACTGTTACTTTCTGCTGGGCCTCTTGCTCTGCATGCCTGGCCTCTAGCTCATTAATCTGTCTCTCTGTAGAAGTTATCTGGATGTGCAACTCCTTCAGACTAGCTTGTTGATGAGCAACTAGTGATCTTAACATCCTTTTCTCATCAACCATCCTAAGGGCACTTGTTGGGGTCTCCTGGGCCTCAGCGTTTGTCTTGGCCATGCCAAATTTTCTGTGTTTCTGAGCATGTTGAATTTCTGTGCCCACATCTGAAATGCTTATGTTCTTCTCTCTGTCTATACTCTGGTCTCCAATGAAGGAATACCTTTGCTGCTCGTCAGTGCAGTTTGTACTTTTTTCTATCCCTGAAGTGTAGGGATCCTCTGCAACAGTGACTGAAACGTTCTGGGAACTACCGTCCCTTTTGTCAGTGTTCTTACTATTCCCCTTGATGCGGGCATATTCTTTCATTTCCCCCTTGCCTAGGCTCTCCAGCCATCCCCAAGCCTCCATTAGGGTTAGAGATTTTCTTTTTGGCTTTTTAAATTCTTCCGTTGGCTGTTCGGCTTGTTTCCGCAGGCGCAATATTGGAGGTAGGCTTTGACGGTGTAAACTAAGACCACTTCCACTTTGCACTTTACCCATGGCATCTGCTCTCCTTAGCTGAGGGCCAGCCTGGTACCTGCCAACTCTCTCTCTGCTAGGCCCTTCCCAGTGAGATGGCCCGTTATAAAGCAGGGTGAGCTGGACCTCCTTAACCTGTTCGCCATACTTCTCCAGTGACTGAAGTACTCGCTCATTCGGTGTCACATTCCTCTCAAACCCTTTGAATTTTTCCTTGAGTGTGTAGCGCCCAGGACGACCTAAGTAAAGAAACATACTTATCACTAGAAAGTTAATTTGAATTCTAACTGCATTAAATAGTTAAATTGTAAAAGGTTAAATTCCACCAGACATGCTCACCAAGGGATTGAGCCAAAGCTATGACTACTTCCTGGCATGTGGTTTTCTCAGTAACTCTGCAGACAACAAGCGGGACTCCCTCCACTGATACTTTAACCTCCATTCTATCTATTACAGGAAAAAGAAAATGGACCTCATTGTATTTGTTAACTGTTCAAAGCCTTCTGTACTGGTCACAATTGGACATTTGCCCATACAGCTTTCCTGGTAACATTGTTGGATATTCCGTCTGTATAAATCATTAACTGTGGACACCCCTACTAATGGTGGAGGGATAATGGTCTGGGTCTGTTTTTCAGGGTATGGGATGAGCCAGTGAGTTGGGCGCATCCAACTTTGTGGCAACCGTTTGGGGGATGCCCTTGCTGTCCCGATATAAGTGGGTTGAAATTGTGAAAGTAATCAAATTACAGTAATCAGATTACTGTTAACAAATGTAAAAGGAACTTGTAAAAATTAACTTACCTAACTTTGGATATTTACCATTTGCTTTACACAACAGACTGAAGGTGCCAAATAGTTTTTATTGTGACATATGTTTGATAAAACAGTGTTCACCCACCTTGCAATGCAATCTGTAAATGAGCTCTCGTGTAACCAATTGCTCTCAGACCTAACATTCTTAGTTGACCTGTGTGAAGTTACTGTCACATGATCTCAAAATACACTGCTCAAAACAATCACCACAGTATATAACCAAGTCAAACGTCAGGATGTCAATCTGTCCAATTGGAAAGCATAAGTCATTGTGAATCAATGTCACCTGTTTTGGTGCACTGTAGAGGCAACAGCAAGACAACCTCCAAAAAGAGAATGGTTTTGCAGGTGGTGGCCACATTCTCTCTACTGATTCTTCCGTTTTGCATATTGCTATTGTCATAGCAGGTTGCATGAGGCGGTACCTGCAGCCTTTTCAGCTTGCACATGTAGTCCAGGATGGCACATCCATACCTGCCATCATAAGGTGGTTTGCTGTGTCTCCCAGTACAGTCTCAAGTATGAAGCAGATACCAGGAGATTTGCTGTTACATGAGTAGACTTGGACAGGACCATAGAAGGGCATCAACGATGCGAGGAGGAAAAGAAGGAGCACTGCCAGAGTCCTACAGACTGTCAGAAATAGACTCCATGGTGGTGGAATGAGGGCCCCATGTTCTCTAGTGCAGTGGTTCTCAACCCTCTCCTTAGGGATCCTCAGATGCTCCAGAGTTTTGTTGTAGCCCTGAACAGGCACACCTGATTCATTATTGAAAGACTTGATGACTGGCTGACAAGCCTAATCAGGTGTGCCTTTTCAGGGCTACAACAAAACTGGACCGTCTGGGGGTCCCTGAGGAGAGGGTTAAAGACCTATGTTCTAATGTAGGGGTGTCAAACTGGTTCCTTGGAGTGTATGATGGTTCTCACATTTACCTTGTACCTGACTGATTGATTATGTCACTAATTAGAATCTCCCCTCACTTGGCAGTCTAATTCTTAATTGGGCTCTAATTGAAGGGAAAGCCAAAAAACCAGCATACACTAGGCCAGAGCTGCCCAACCCTGTTCCTGGAGTTCTACTGTCCAGTAGGTTTTCCCTCCAACCCCAGTTTTGGGGAAACTTCTTTAGCTTTCATTTAGGTAATTATTAGAATCAGGTGTGCTATATGAGGGTTTAAAAGAACCTACTGGATGGTAGAGCTCCAGGAACAGGGTTGGGCAGCTGTGCACCAGGCCCTCCATGGAACCGGTTTGACACCTGTGCTCTAGTGGGACCTGTGTTCACAGCCCAGCACTGTAGAGCTCAATTGATATTCGACAGAGAAACACCAGAATTCGGCAGGTCCTCCATTGGTGCCCTGTTCGAGAACAGATTCACATTTAAATTGTGACAGACGTGAGAGTCTAGAGACGCCATGGTGAACACTATGCTGCCTGCAACATCATCCAGCATGATTGGTTTGGTTTGATTGGTTTAGTCAGTGATGGTCTGGGAAGGAATATCCTTGGAGGGTCACACAGACTTCCAAGTGCTAGCCAACAACACCCTGATTTCTGTTAAGTATGGGGATGAAATCCTCAGAGCCATCATCAGAACTTACATTGTTGTAGTGGACAGTGCCAGCCCGAGCCTTTTGGGGGCCCTAAGCAGAATTTTATTTGGGTGCCCCCTTCCACCATGCGGAGTCACCTGTTCACTCAGCCGCTTAGTTCGCTTATGCCTCAGGCCGGCCCTGATAGTGGAGCATGTAGGCAGTTACTGTTTGTCTGGCCCTCACATTCCCCAGACCTGAATCCAATTAAGAACCTCTGGGCTGTTATGTATTGGTGCATCTGATGCCACCAAGTAGCACCACAGACTTTCCAGTAGCTCACTGATGCCCTGATCCAGGGCATTAGTTTTATTTTTGGTGTGAGTTTGAATCCAGCCCTCAATCAGTTTTTGAATTTGGTTTCCATTGACTGTTTTTACATCATTTTGTTTTTACAAAAAAAACACTACATACAGTAAAGATTTTAAAATGTATTATGTTTCTTCCATCAACACCCAATGTGTGATTTGAGTGTTCACTTCCTTTTTTTGAGCAGTATAAATACAACTGTTTCTGGAAGGCCCCAGAATTTGTTAGAGAGCATATGTAAATAAACAGCATTGTAAGGATCAAGGTGCTATCAAAGGTCTGGGAACAAGTTCTGGAGAAGCACCAATCAAGGTTGGGCTGTAAACAAAAAGATTTGATCATCCCTGGAGCATCGTTATATCCATTTTTAAAAATTGGGAAGAATACGGCACAACGGCACGTCAGAGAAGCAACCACGAGGCGAATGGTAATTCTGAAGGAGCTAGAAAGATCTGCAGCTGAGATGGGAGAATCCGTCCATTGGATAACTAACCGAGATGCTCCACAAAACTGGGCTTCACGTACATGTGGCAAGGACAAAGCAATTGCTGAAAGTAACTCATATCAAATCCCATTTGGAGTTTGCCAAAAGACATGTGGGAGACACAGCAAACATGGAAGAAGGTTCTCTAGTCTGATGAGATCGAAGCTGAACTTATTGGCCTTAGCGCAAAATGTTTTGTGTGGCGTAAAGCCAACACTGCTCATTACCCAGAGATTACCATTCCCACAGTGAAGCATGGTGGTGGCAGTGTCATGTTGTGGGGATGCTTTTCATCGTCAGGGACTGGGAAACTGGTAAAGATGAATGGAGCCAAATACAGGGCAATTCTAAAGGAAAACATGATTCAGTCTGCAAGATACCTAAAACTGGGTAAGAGGTTTACCTTCCAGCAGGATAATGACCCTAAACACACAGCCAATGCTACACTTGAGTATTTTGCACCTTCAATGTGTTTGGTATGTTGTGGAAAACAATTGGCAAACATCCCAGTACAATCCTGTTTCATTCCAGGTTGTCACTCTACAAAATGTGGAGACATCCAAGGGTGAGGGAACACTTATGCAAGTCACAGTACTTCTGGCTTTAAAGTGTATCTCCTAGCCTAAACATTAACTTGATTCCCTCTTAGCCTGATTTTACACCTTTAGAGTAACCTTAGCAAACAGTTGTTAATCAAGACCATTTGATAGGATGACAATCTGTAGGGCATGTCAGAATGGACTATCAAAATTGTTCCCGGGTACACTTAACAGATTTACTGTTTAAGGGAATAGCAAAATATATTAATCCTCAAATTAATGGAAAAGCAATAGGTCCATCAAAATAAAAATATTTTTTACCATATTTTAAGGCTATAGAACTTGTTTACTGACATTTGATTACAACAGGCATTTTTGGGTGCTCATGGAGAGTGACAGTTGAAATAAAGCCTTTAAAATTAACAATGAAAAATCAAGGTGTTAATAGTTCAAAATGGATATACTGAATCAACTTAGATTTTATAAACTAATAATTCATACATGGTAAAACTAAAATGATATGAAAGACACCAATGCATACCAAAGCTTAAAGTACATTTTTGAATGCAGTAGATAATTAGAAGTTTTATATTTGCTCAATATTCGGTATTTGGTTAATCCTAATGCAAGGAAATGGCATGCACATACTGTTAGTAGATTTTGCTACCTACCAGTTAGTATTTGAAGTAAATCCGATGCTGGAGCCCATCCACAATTCACTATGAAGGCACAATGTTCTTCAATAAGTGGAAACAGTCTTGTGAAAAGCACTGTGGAGTAATTAAGTCAAATTTGAAAGCCCTTGGGCATCTATAACAGCAGGAATCTTTTGGAACCCACCCATTTTGTAAACAAATAGGCTATACTTAGGGTTGATCAGTGTAAAATGTCTACAGATTACAATTTTGGATTGTTTCCTCGTGTTTTCCATATAATTAATGTGTACGGTATCTTGTTAGTGTCACAGTACTTTTTTGTATTGTACTCATGTACTGCAGAGCTATACAGTAATAGCAGATCAGTGGCAAAATCACTGAATGGCCAAAATGTGAAGAAGTTTAGGACCTATTCTCTTCAGATTTAAGGGGGTAATTTATCAGCACAAGCACATCAACTGAGATATGATATGCACGAAAGCAAGGCAGAGAAATAAGAAACTTCTGAGATGAGCTGGATGAATTTTTTGCAATGTTGCGAAAGAAATTACAAACCAAAAAAATGTTTTTTGTGTTTTTGAAAAATTAAAGAATTTTCTACATGATAAATAATTAATTATGAATTACTGAATTTAATGAAGATATTTTAAGTATGAATGTGCTCCATGGTAGAAAAAGTAGACTGTAATGGAATTGAAAGCGCTTGAATGACAGTACTGCATGTAATATTTTATATATATCTGTATGTATAAAAAACTTTTTTTCAAAAAAACAGCAACTTTTGCATCAATATATAATTCAACTTTGTTTTAAATACCCCAAATACTATACTTATTCACTTGCATCAGAAAACTATGTCATATTTTTGGCTCTGGGAGTTTTTGTGTATCTTTCTGACCGGAAAGGTGATCTCTATCTGAATGGAATGTATAAACATGCTGTTAAATTGCCCAAATCTACAATGCACTAAGATCTTAAACATTCCAGTAGTCTTTGATAATTTGCCTTCTGCTGACCAATTGTCCTAGTTTGGATTCTTTATTCTTGTTAGAAAATATAATAATTCCTTATTGTCATCCTTATATATATACTTACTTGCTACTGTAAATGTTCTTGTTTGAAATAGTATTGTACATTTTAAAAATGGATACTATTGATTAAATTTTACTGCCAATGATAGCCTTAAACCGAATGATTATTAGAAACCCCAATGCCCAGCCCAGAGGGATTTTCCAGAGATAACGGCCATCCCCTCCGGGCATAGCAGGCAGATAAAGGCCTACCCACACTAACATGTTCACATTAAATAAAGAAGGGGAATAACAATAAAACAATAATTATAAATCACAACAGAATAATAATGATATGTATTATATTACGAGGTTTTTGCAGTTTCCCCAGTTATGTGATGGCAGTAGGATAGTGCACACACAGAGAGCCGGAATATGTTCAGCGGACGTTTGTCCGAGATATGTTTCCTTAATACAGAGACTGATTACAAAATCAACCAACATAACTGACAGCCGCATTTGGCTCATAATTACTCCTAAACTGGTGTTAATCTAGAGCATACAGTCTTGACAAGGTGATGGCATCTTCCGTCTGCCTTTGTACTCTCTCTCCTCTCCAGAGATCCTTCGGCTGTATTCTTTCTTTCCTTCCCTATTACACACTTTCACAATAATAACACACATTATTACACACTATTACAATATTATTTTACAATATTAAAATACTAATTCACACTATTATAACACTAATACACACTGTTACACACTATTACAATACTAATACACACTATAACTTACTATTACAATACTATTTCACAATATTAAAATACTAATACACACTATTATAACACTAATACACACTATTACACACTATTACAATACTAATACACATGATTACAATACTAATACACACTATTACACACTATTACAATACTAATACACACTATTACAGGCTATTACAATACTAATACACACTATTACCGCACATATTATTACAACACTATTACACACTTTTACACACTCTTACAATACTAGTACACACTCTTACACACTATTACAATGCTAATACACACTATGACAATACTAGTACACACTATTACACACTATTACAAATCTAATACACACTATTACAACACTAATACAGTTAGAGTATGCATTTGCTGAGTGAACTGGGCGGAGTAACTGAATGGTGTTATTGGAGTGGGCAGACAGTCATGGGAGTCACAGGAGTTTAACATGTAGATTTAACATTTAGATATAACATTTAGATTTGATTTAACATTTAGATTTAGATTTAACTTGGCGCGCGCCAGGTCGGGAATCTGTAGTACAGGTCCTTCTCAAGAAATTAGCATATTGTGATTAAGTTCATTATTTTCCATAATGTAATGATAAAAATTTAACTTTCATATATTTTAGATTCATTGCACACCAACTGAAATATTTCAGGTCATTTATTGTTTTAATACTGATGATTTTGGCATACAGCTCATGAAAACCCCAAATTCCTATCTCAAAGAATTAGCATATTTCATCTGACCAATAAAAGAAGTGTTTGTAATA
>JACXGM010000366.1:15757-32814 GCA_016801145.1 Umbra pygmaea | reverse complement strand
TCCATGCCCTTGATAAAACACAGTGGACCAACACCAGCAGCTGACATGGCACCCCAGACCATCACTGACTGTAGGTACTTGACACTGGACTTCAGGCATTTTGGCATTTCCCTTCTCCCTAGTCTTCCTCCAGACTCTGGCACCTTGATTTCCGAATGACATGCAAAATTTGTTGTTGTTTTGTTGTGCTGCTTCTCTGTAGCCCAGGTCAGGCGCTTCTGCCGCTGTTACTGGTTCAAAAGTGGTTTGACCTGGGGAATGCGGCACCTGTAGCCCATTTCCTGCACACGCCTGTGCACAGTGGCTCTGGATGTTTGTACTCCAGACTCAGTCCACTGCTTCCGCAGGTCATCCAAGGTCTGGAATCGGTCCTTCTCCACAATCTTCTTCAGGGTCCGGTCACCTCTTGTCGTTGTGCAGTGTTTTTTGCCACACTTTTTCCTTCCCAAAGACTTCCCACTGAGGTGCCTTGATACAGCACTCTGGGAACAGCCTATTTGTTCAGAAATTTCTTTCTGTGTCTTACCCTCTTGCTTGAGGGTGTCAATGATGGCCTTCTGCACAGCAGTCAGGTCGGCAGTCTTACCCATGATTGCGGTTTTGAGTAATGAAACAGGGTGGGAGTTTTTAAAAAGCCTCAGGAATCTTTTGCAGGTGTTTAGAGTTAATTAGTTGATTCAGAAGTTAGTAGCTCGTTTAGAGACCCTTTTCATGATATGCTAATTCTTTGAGATAGGAATTTTGGGTTTTCATGAGCTGTATGCCAAAATCATCAGTATTAAAACAATACATGACCTGAAATATTTCAGTTGGTGTGCAATGAATCTAAAATATATGAAAGTTTAATTTTTATCATTACATTATGGAAAATAATGAACTTCATCAATATGCTAATTTCTTGAGAAGGACCTGTATACTGTGCGCTGTACTGTGCGCACGGCGAGTACGTAAAGACATTCAATGGATCGCCGATTTCAGGAGTTCCCATGGAAATCCAGGAAGAAAAAAAGCGAGTTAAGTATTTCATTGAAACTGAGTTGGAGATTTTAATGCTTGCTTATGAAGACTATAAGACCATTATTACTAAAAAGCAATACTGCTGCATCAGCAAAAGAGAGTTGGCTTGGCAAAAATTAACGGACAGAGTAAATATGTGAGTTTATAAAATTATAAATGGGCTATTTTTCCTTTTCACTGTAATGCAAAAGACCTTTGGGCATGTTTTAAAAAAAGACACGCATTTACTTTTTGCACCTCCATAAATTTCTTAATATTATCTATAGTAATGTACATATTTGGCTAGTAATATAGACTATTGGCTTCTCGTTTTATCAGGTGTAATCCCTGATAAAAAGAACTGTGAGCCAAGTCGAAATGAAACATAAAAACATTCTCCAACAGGGTAATATTTTCTTAACTTACTAAGCTGTTACTGAAGCCATGTAATTTATTATTTAATGTATTACATTTTCTATGTAGCCAATAGAAAGAAGGCTGAGGCCCGTAAAACAGGCAGGGGTCCACCTCCACCTTCCCTCACCCCGGCTGAGTTGGCACTGTCCCTTAATAAAGTTCGACCTGTGGTCGATGGGGTTCCAGGGGGCAGTTCATCAGACAAAGCTACCAACACAAGTGGCTTAGTAAAATGTAGGTGTACCATATTAAAACCTATGATTTATTGATGTTCTCACTTTTTTATCAGTGTTTCTAATAAATAAAATCGTCAACTTTCACCATTTCAAAAGGCATCAAGGTCAAGGTAACTTTATTGCCCCTAAGGGGCAATTATTTGTACAGCCAGCAGACAAACATAAAGAGAAGACACACATACTACAGCAAAACCTACAGTATATAAATTCCTAGGTGGAGTAATGCCAGTGAAATGTTTGTGTCTAACAATGTGCCCACTTTTAACGCTGTTTTAAGAAATCTTATGTATAGATTCATGTGCAGACTGACAGGGTCTAAGAATAGGATCATTGTGTCCATAGTTGATGTTTCTAAGAGTGATACAAGTTACACATCTTGTTTTCTAAGAGTGATACAAGGTACACGTCTTGTTTTCTAAGAGTGATACAAGGTACACATCTTGTTTTCTAAGAGTGATACAAGGTACACGTCTTGTTTTTTAAGAGTGATACAAGGTACACGTCTTGTTTTCTAAGAGTGATACAAGGTACACATCTTGTTTTCTAAGAGTGATACAAGGTACACGTCTTGTTTCCTTAGAGTGATACAAGGTACACATCTTGCTTTTGGAAACATTGGACTCGAAGCCTGTATATTGTTTTATATTTATTACATTTATTGTACTGTATTGTGGTGTTTCTATGGACCCCTGTGTCTTGAATAAAAAGTTGATTGATTGATAACCATTAATAAGAAGGTTAGTACACTGTGGCCATGAATGGATATACATGGTCAGCAACAATATGCAGCTAGGCTGTAGCATTTAAACAAAGCTCAATTGGTATTAAGGTGCCGAAGATGTGCCCAAAAAATACCCCCCACACCATTACACCACCACCAGCTTGAATTGTTGGTACAAGGCAGGATGGATCCATGTCTACATGCCTAAATGTATTGACTTGCTGCCACATGATTGCCTGATTAGATATTTGCAATAACTGGCAGTTCAAGTGTACCTGATAAAGTGGCCAGTGAGTGTGGATTATCATATTTTTGGAGCCAATTCAACAATTTCGGATCCTATATTTTTTAGGCTTTTAATATAATGTTTATAGAAGTCAATCCATAGATTTCTAGCAGAAATCCCATACAGGAATTTGTAAGAAAAAAACAATCATAATTTTAAATCATTCTAAAAATGCTAAAGGACATTTAACTATACTCTGAAAGTACTGAGTTGCTTGAAGTGCATGGTGCATGAGTCAAAGCAGATTTCAGTCCTGGCATGCAATTAGTTTGACTGAAATCATGTCAACATTGATTGTGTCAAATGTTTGGCCCTAAGTCACAAACTGACACATTTAAAGTGCTCATATTATGCTTATTTTCATGTTCATAATTGTATTTAGAGGTTTTACCAGACTAGGTTTACATGGTTTACATTTCAAAAAACAATTATTGGTTGTACTGCACATTGTTGCAGCTCCTCGTTTCATCCTGTGTAAGTAACGTTTCTAACGTTAGCTCACGAGACTACATTTGACTGCGACCGTAACAGCACCTGGTATGTTATTCATACATACACAACCACACAACAGCAATATTTCACATCTTGAAATACACAACCCATCACCATGTTTAAAAAAAATCTGTTAAATTTGAGCAAAACCATTTCACACCGGGTATAACATTAGCTTCTTAAAGGCCCTTACAGAAATATTCCAGTGCATATTTACCTTCTATATCGTAAATGGGCCTCTAAAAAATGCTCATTGTAGTGAATGACCACGTCGCCTAATAAGTCTCTGAACAGTGTTTACCTTTTTCTCTTCAGTCTCCCGAGTCCTGAAGTAACCTTTTGTAGTTCATTCATCGCAGAGGACAGGTTAAACTTACTCTATGGCTAAAATTGTAACTTTAACTAGTGCTGCAATGTAATATACTGCATTGTTAGGCTATTATTATTATTAACAGACATCGATAAACCCTTCCCATAGTGTAGCCTAAAAAAATACATTAATTTAACATACAGCTCTCTCACTTTTCACCTTTCTGGTTCACAGGGGAACTTGTGAAATTGTTTTGCTGTCTTTCATTGCAGCCAAACACACAACAGTTGGGCATTTTTTCAGTGATTTATGTCATTTTTTAAATAATCTATTACATTTTTCCACTATTCCCTGCACTATGTTAATGGGAATCAGCTGAATGTTGGGCTCCAAGATGGAGTCCCCGAAACATGTGACCACCTCAGAATCAATCGCAAAACGGAATAGCTCAGAACACTCGATTCCCTAGTTGGTCAAACTCTCTATATACCGTATACGGTGCTGAGCTGGTGAAGAGTTTTTTCTGTTGGAGATGGAAACTCACTTTGGGGTAGACTTTGGTCTTTTTCACTTTCTACACCTATTACAAGCACAACAAAACAAAACAAAACATATTTAACACAGTTAAGGAAAAGGAAAAAGCCAAAAAGCATAATATGAGATCTGGTTTTGGATGGTTTAAGGACATGCGTGTATGTGTACTGGATTGTACATCATGTACACTGCTGGAGGAAAAGAAGTGGGCCACCTGTTGTCACACTTCAGTGTTCAGTCTGACAGTCCATCCTCCCTAGATGTGCTTATTGGTAGAGGAAACATGAGAGTTTAAACTTAGAGCCCCACTCCCCATCCGTTGTGCCAAGTCTGCCATATGACCAACCGCTCACAGAGTCACAGCTCAGGACGTCTACACTCACCAATTTCACATTTATTTATCTGTGGCTCTTGAAGAAGAAAAATAAATATCGGGGGAGTGGTTTCATTTGTCGTGTTAAATGTTTGCAATTTTATAAACTGTCAAACCCAAGAACTTGGGTTAAAAAATGAATCAATAAGTTGCCCTAACAATAAATCAATAAAATGTCATTTGGTCATGTTTGCTGCAATGGTCCTACTCGCTTATTATTTTAATCTATCCATCACTGTGTGCAATATTTCCTAACGTGCAAACAGCACTGCAGACAGTATAACTGTTTAGGAGAGATGTATGATGTTGATCAGATCCTAAAATTGCTAACTAGGTTCCATCTCTGTATTTCATAATAAGCTATAGTTTGAATCTTGTAGGCACAATAAGCAACGGATGGCTGCATGGTCCAAGTAGACATTGACCAAGGTTAGTGCTTGTCTCTATCCTAAATCCTAACTTTAAGATAATATGAACTCAAGTGGATGCTCCAAATGTATAAACCTCAAATGAGATGTAGCATGTCCAAAATATATTTTGCAATTGTCTTCAAACACTGACATTTCATGATTATGGGTAGTTTTATCTCTCACTGAGCAGTGAGAACCTCTTCTCCTGATAATGATTTTTCCATTTGTTTTCACAATCTTATCATTACCACCCTTCTCGAAAAAGAAAATGAATATGTGCCAATGAACTTGTCTAGCTATCAGACTTGTATAACCGTGAACTTAAAATAGAGGGGGGATACTCTGTTGCGTCTCCAGTGTGGGCAGAGCAGGCTCTGATTACAAGGCAGCCACAGCTTAATATTGCACTGGGAAGCCAGAAGACTCCACAGTTACCCATTACACCAGTCCAGTAGCTCATCAGCTGTCTTAGTCTTCAGGTATTGCGTTTTTGGGAGAGAACAGCAATCACCATGCCTAAAGTAGAAATGCCAGGTGAGTTGTTTGGTAGGTGCACCGTTATATTATTCAGCATACTATACAAAAGAAGGCAGATTTTAAGGTTGCAGTTTGTACATGAAAACATAGCTCTGTGGTAGCTCAGTATAAATCTGTACACCAATATGTTTGAACCCTATCTAGTGAACAATTTTGGATCTCCAATAAAGCAAGGCATTTGAGTGGTTTGATTTTGCTAAGTGTTGCTGTTGATTTACACTGGGTTTTCACCCTTCTTGGAATCCCCCAGCCTTCTAGATAAGGCCCAGGGCCCCAAAAAGGCTAAAGGGTTTGAGTGCTTCAGCGTCTGTGGATTCTGAAGCATTGAGTGTTTCTACTGCAGAACCCAAGACATTTTGTACAGGATTTGTTGCATTTCAGCAAAGGATAAAAATGTATAGTACACCCATGAATCTTAAAGTAATGTTTGCTAAGTAACTTATCAGCCCAGTATCACAGGATTTTGTCAAATAGACGTGAATAACTTATAAGAAAATCGGGAGATTTACACAAAAAATGTAGATGTTCTTCAGGTGTTTGTTGAAAGCCTTGCGATTGGTTAACTCAACCTGCACGTCACTGCACATCAGAGCGCGAGTGGGACAGGAGTGTAGTCTGTGTTAAAGAGTGTACATTTTTGCAAGGGCAGAAATGGGCTGGTGGATGGGCACAGGATGTATGACTTTCACCCTGGTGTTTGCAAGTTTAAATCCAGACTGAAGCATTGTGTTGTTTTTTCTCTCTATTCCAGCGCGATTGACATTGGTTTGTGTAGACAGGCCATTTGTAATATTAACCTTAACATTACAAAACAATAATTGCAGGGTTAACTCTAACCTTTACCTAAGTAGCATATTCATAAACTTAACATCAGTAACATCACCTTAAATAACCCTTAACTAACCATAACAATAAATCTTATTTATGTATGTATTACATAAATATCTTCCTTCACAGCATCGAAGAGAATTTTGTGTCATGTACACACAATACATTTGTTTTTGTGTGGATGTTACAAATTTCTGAAACCCAATTTGTCTATTTCATGAAAACCTGTGATATTGTGTTTAACTTACTGTATATCAGCTCAGCTGCTTGTTTTGTAACATTTTTCAAGAAAGGAAAATGATAGACATAAACTTAGTGACATAAGTAGGCCATGTGTTTGTTAGAATAAAAGTACTAAATAGTATTGGACTCTATCATGACTATCAAATCCCAGTGTGATCATTATACTGATTTCTTTTATTAGAAATTATTTGCTGGGTGAGGTTCATTACTCACAGTGAAGTCAACAAGGTTAGAAAATAGAAGTGTCACGCTGTAGAAGTGTCAGGCTGGTAGTCTGATAAAGGTAACAGTGGGCATTTTGGGTGGCTACAATGTTGGAGAATGCACAGGACCTACAATGAAAACTATAATAACGTGTGGTAGTTTAGGTTGTGTGCCGGTTTAGGTTGAGTCATTAAATGTATGGTGGCCCTCCATATTTAACATGGTTACAAAGTATACATTTTAACTTTGCTGTGGGTGGAAAAATTGTATACCACATCCATAGAAATAGAATGGATAGAAAGTTCATTGAACTGCTTGGCGTGGTCATTCGATTAGTACACAACAAAATGGCGATTGTTGTTAGTTGTCACAGTGACAACAAGCAAATCAGTTTAATTCGGAAGTAGGACTCTAGATCTTTGCAATGGAATGGTACACATAAAAATGGCTGCCGTTCTGACCGTTCTGCTACATTGATTTAAATTGGAATGGCGTTTCTATCCATTCTGTTTCTATTTCTAAAGTAGCTAGGTATGTTAAACGTAAAGGATTTGGATTGAAAGAAAAGAGAATAGTTCAACAAGCCATTTTCTGCCAGATCTACTAATTACAATAATATTAGCTGTCCTCATAGCAGATCCTTTTTAATGATTCCTGTTTGGTTCCAGTAAGAACCCTTTTTAGTTACATGTAGAACCCTTTTTATAGAGGATTGTTTGGAACCAAAACCCAACAATCTATGAACCATAAAAGGGTTGTTATAGTTTGGAAAACTTTTTTTTTCCAAAGAATATGTTTGATGAGTAGTATTGATCTGCTTGTAATATATACAGCTGTGGAAAAAATTAGGAGAAAACTGCAAAATCAACAGTTTTTATGATTTTACTATTGATAGGTATGTGTTTGGGTAAAATGTACATTTTGTTTTATTCCATAAACTACTGAAAATATTACTTCCAAATTACAAATAACAATATTATCATTCAGAGCATGTATTTGCAGAAAATGACAACTGGTTGTCAGACCTCGAATAATGCAAGGAAAATAAGTTAATATTAATTTGTAAAGAACAATATTAAAGAGCAATGTGCAGGTTGATTTGATAACTGAATTAATACTTAATGTTGTCGGAAAAGGTCTTTTAAAAATACATGTAGGAATTGCTATGTTACACAAAACATAAAGCAGGATTTTAATGAACATGTGCCCATTATAAGCCAGGCTCTATCCGGCTAGCAATGCATCATATGACGTAGGCAGCGGCAAATACGAGCTTGTGCTCTGCTCTCTCATTGTGGTTGTTGATGTAGTTAGAGCAGTGGTGAGAGACAGAATGAGATATAGAGAAAGTTTTACAGTAGCAATAATCGTAAGAGCTCGGTTTCTTCATCACTGTCCATAGTAATTTGAGAATGAACTAGACCAGATGCGTTACATCACTTCCGGTCTGTGATTTATAGATGAGGATGATATTTTTAATCACAATTTTATCTCTAAATAAATTGGGCTGGCCATGACAGGGTCTTGCGCTTGTGGTCCTCCATCTACACGTTGATTGACCAGGCTGTGTGGCATGGAGCAATGTCCAGCTGGAAAAAGCTATTCTCAGAGTTGGGGAACATTGTCAAAGCAAAAGGAAGCACGTTTTCTTTCAGGACAACCTTGTATGTGGCTTGATTCATGAATCCTTCACAAAGCCAAACTTTCCTGATTCCAGCATGGCTGAAGCAGCCCCAGATCATCACCAACTCCACCATATTTCACAGTGGGTAAGAGACACTGAGTCTTGTAGGCCTCTCCAGGTCTCTATCTAACCATTAGATGATCAGGTGTTGGCCAAAGCTGAAAATTTGACTCATCATAGAAGATGACGTTACTCCAGGCCTCTACGGTCCAATCCTTATGGTCTTTAGCAAACTTCAGCCTGGCTCTGCTTTGCTTCTCATTAATGGGCGTTTCACACTGCTCATCCAACACAGAAACCTTTAGTCAGATTATGCATGGGATGATTATGTTCACCAACTGTAGTTCAGTGATTGAATTTACAGAGGCCTGATCTGCACACAATTAGTCGATGGAGAGCAACGTGACAGGATAGGTAATCTCACATATCTAACCCAAATCCCAGGCAGCACTATGCCAATTTGTGCTGCCTCATGCTGGGTTGTACAGGGAAAGTCAGAGAACCCATAGTCAGGAGAGAAGTGGGGGGAGAGGGGAATGGATGAACCAATGCTTCATTCTTCTTCCTCCAGTCATTTTGCTGATCCATCATGTCAAAAATGTTGTTTCATCGCACCACAGCACAGAATTCCTAAACTCCTGTGGCTTCTTTTTTATAATTTTGAGCATATTGGAGCCAAATTTTTGTGTGCTTTTGGGTCAGTAGTGGTGTATATTTTGAAGTTCTGGCATGGAAACCTTCTGCCTTTAGTATGCGCCATACTGTGCTCACTGAAACCTTAGTGCCTGTTGCCATCTAGTCTTGCTGCAGGTCTTTTGCAGTCATGCAAGGGTTTTTTACAACATGCTGTCTCAGAAATCTTGTTGCAGTATTGTTATCTTCCTTTTTCTGAGCCGTCCAACTACAAATACGCTACATTTACAAGATGCTGGCCTCCATTCGTGAATTGTCAAACAAATGGCTGGAGGCAGGGCTTTCAAGTTTCAAGTTTAATTCATTTATAAAGCACATTTAAAACAACCTTGGTTGAACAAACATATCTTAAGTCCATCCCCAAAGTTAAAATATACATTCACAAAACATTAAAAGCACAAGAATACAACTAGATTTTTAAGAGATTTCTAAACTCAGATACTGTGGACGCTATTTTAATTGATGTCGCCATTTTGTTCCATAGCCTGGGGCCAGCTACTGCAAAGGCTCTGTCACCCCTGCATTTCAGTCTGGATCTGGGTACTCGTAGTGAATGATTAGTCTGTCATCTTAGCAATCTAACAGGATTGTGTTCCGTAACCAACTCAGTGAGGTATTGAGGAGCGATATTGTTTAACACTTTGTAGACAAATAACAACATTTTTAATTCAATACGAGAATTAATAGGTAGCCAATGCAGTGAACGTAGAATAGGCGTGATGTGATCCCATTTGCGAATGCCTGTAAGCAAACGGACTGCTAGATGAAGTCAGTGTTTGGATGAAACCGGCAGTCCTACTGTAGATACTGTATAGCGAATTACAGTAATCAAGCCGTGATGAAAGAATTAATTTGTTTGTGCAGGTTTTAGTGTAAATCCCAGATTCTTTGCAACAAAAGAATGATATGAAGTGAGAGAACCTAAGTCAACATTGCTCAAATCAGTTCTCTCAGTAGGCCCGAATAGAACAATTTGTGTTTTATCATCATTCAAATGGAGAAAGTTATTGTTTAGTTATGCTTTGAAATCTTGCAGACAGTCCATCAAACGATTTATGCCAGACATGTCATTGCGCTTAAGTGATATATAAAGCTGCCTGTCATCGGATAGCAATGATACAAAACACCAAACCTTCTAAATATGGAACCTATGGGTAACATATATAGAGAGAACAATAACAGAGCTAAATTTTGACCCTGAGGGAGCCAGATATAACATGTGCTACAGAAGAAGAATGCTTCCCTATATTTTTAAAGAGAATCTTCTATTGGACAGGAAGGAACACAACCAGTCGAGTACTGTGCCTTTTATACCGAATAAAAAACCCTCGGGCAGAACCAAGTAGGCAGGAATCAGAACCACCCACATTGTCAAGACCACTCCACCAAACGGACACCAACAAACCACAACCACGTTGAAAGAGGGTTTTCTTTTTTAGAGCTCAAATTTTTTGGAATGATCTGCCAACAAATGTGAGAGATGCAGACTCCAGCATAGACTTAAATGTTAAGAAAAAAGTATAATTTCTCCATTAAGGTCTATGATTTTGTGTTGTCTTGCCTATGGGGCTAAAGGTTAATGGTGGCACTGTTTGACCAACCGCCCATGCTGGCTCTGCCTGGAAGGCTCCCCTCTTTCTACTGGGTTATTCTCACTTCAGTGCCACTTGGGGTCCGAGTCTCTGGCCTGTTCATGTTCCCCAATGCTTGTGGGATGGAAATACACTGTGTGGACTATACCCCATCCCTCTAACGAGGTGGTTAGTTAGATGGTAATACACTGTTTGAACTATACTGGATCCTCATTCAGGGTAGTTTGTTTGATGGTAATACATCGTTTGGACTATATTGGACCCTCTTTTAGGGTGGTTGCCCCACCCCCTTGTCTCCAGTTCCCACATTTTATTCAGCAATAGATTATGTGCTGGGGGACTAGGTTCATTCGGTCCTTTCTCAGTCCCCACTTATATTTCATTGGTTTTAAGTGACGGGGGATGAGGAACAGTTATATATATTTATTTTTGGGGTCAGTGTATATCAAGGTACTAGTCCTAAGGTGTGCCCATTCTAATGTTTCAGATGACATGTTGATTCTAAGAGGACATGAACCCTTTAGGATCACGTGGCCTGACAACTCATTCCTGTCTCTGTCCTGTGCCCCTTTGCTATGCTGTTGCCTACGTTACTGCTGTTGGTGATCATGTTGTTTTCTGCCTGGAGATTACAGCTGTACCTCTCCAGAGTATTTCCCAAAGTCCTTGTCCAAGATCATCAAAATGTTGTTATGTTATACAACGAATGTTGTCACAGCCCACCCATACCCATCTAAATTTATGGACCATAACTGAACACTGATAAATTATATAAAGGGACCAATTTTAATGAAATGCAAGTATCAAATGCAAAACAAGTGATGTTGTGGGTGGATCTTCGATGCTGTTGCTATTATAACGGCGAGCTAAATGACTCTTGCGCCCGACACAAATCTAAAATGGGTAGGACTGAAGTAGCTACATTATTCATAGGTGTGGTTTGGGTGTAACGTGCAATAAACCAATCAGAGCGTCATCTGACATTCCTTTTTAAAGCATGCGTGCTTGTTCCATGGCGGATTGCTTTGATTTTTCCTTTTTACAAAATGTAAATAAAGAAATGTCACAAAGACATACTTTCCGATGTTATGGGCTCACTCTCACTGAATCCGGAGGTTATGAATGCATGGTGATATTTTTGCAATGTAGTCTAACATTAGACCGAGATGAAGAAGAAAGTACAAGACGGGAAAAAGTCTGATCTTGTCTGACAACCATGTATCAAAGATATCACATGGATGAAGAAAATACGGATAAACAAAGAAATATACCAATTCCATCTAAGAACAAAAAAATTAGTTGCTGTTCCATATAAATTACAAAATAGCTGGGAAGAAATTTTCGATGTTCCAATCCCGTGGCATAACGCGATTAATATGCAAAACAACACCAGACTCAAAAATTAGAATATTTCAATTCAAATTATTATATAACATACTGTCAACAAATATAAACCTATACAAGTGGGGAATTCAATCTTCCTGCAGATTTTGCTCTGAGGAGGCCGAATCTATCGATCATCTTTTTTGGTACTGTCCATATGTAGCATGCTTTTGGTCACAGGTACAAGAATGGATGAATAAATGCAATATTTATCATGAATTAACGTTACAAACAGCAATACTTAGAGACTTAAAATGTAATAGTCAGACAATTAATAATATGATAATTATTTTAGCAAAAATATTTATCTTTCATTCCAAATTGGTGGAGTCATTGACAATAGAAAGGTTTCATAATTATGTGAAGCATCACAGTACAGTAGAAATACACATGGCAAATAGAAACCCAATATGGCTGTGGCTAAGAGATAGATGGACAATATTGAACTTAAATAAAGAGTTGATCAAATAAATAAATAATGATTGAGGAAAATATAAAATGTATAAGCTAGAGCTAAATGTTGAAATGTCAAATATTATTGGTCTCAACTATTGGTCAGGTAAAGGTTAGGATGGGGGTAAAATATAGACAGCAATAATATAAAAAAATGTGGGATAGGAAATGATGCATATTTTAGAACGAAGACAATACCTTTGTCGAATACTTATGCTGATCCTTCCCATAAAAAATGGACAGAGATTACTTTGCTTATCAGCTCTTCTGTCAAATAAGCTCTCCTCTCCAATTCTGCTGCTGGGGCATTTGGGTTAAGTGGCAACTGCACATGCATTCCAACATCACGTCTCCTTAAGTCCTCTAATATTTCCCCATTTATGTCAGCAACACATCCATGATTCATGGAAATATTGTGTAAAACACAAAAAGCCACAAAGAATGCTGCAACTGTTTGAGGACTGTACTGTAAAGTGCCTCCTGTCCTATACAAACACCTGAAGCGCATTTTCAGTATGCTGAATATTCGTTCAATTTTGTGTGTGTTTTCGATTAATTTCACGCATTGTTGCTGGCATCATAAACGGTGTCATCAGCCATGTCTTTAATGGATAGCCGTTGTCCCCTTCACAGCCACCCATTCAAGGGGGGATTCCCCTTGAAAATGGCAGAAATGGCAGAGTTTGCCAGCATAAATGAGTCATGCTTGAGCCAGGGTAATTCGTAAAGACATGGGTGATTTTACTATTAGCATCGCAAATGACTTGTATGCTGATTGAATAGGTTCCCTTGCAGTTGATGTATATCAGTGCAAGTAATTCAGCCTGAATAATTTGGGTAAATGTATACACTAGATATATGCCTATTTTTTCACATCTTTAATGGACACCACAATGATTTCCCTTGTTTGGTAATGTTTTTCCTTGTAATTATGTATGGTTTGCAAAAATGTAATTGTGCACACGCTACATTATGGCCAAGTATGCACCCTTAAAATAGCATCTGAATAACGCGCCACTGACTTTAGACTAGGTTTTTACTGGTCTATGGCGGAATTGTTTTCTGAAACTGCAAAAAAAACACTAGGGAATGTTTGCGCTGAAATACACCTCTTCTTTTCGCTGAACCGCCCCTGGGAGTGCAAGTACATTCCCTAATTTAACGACGCGCGTCTGTGGAGGGAAAAGTCCATTGTGCGTTAGGTGCAAAATAGGAATGATACATGTGTCAATTGCGCTGGGTGCAAGATAGGGCCCTAAATGTTAGGTACCCTATATGATTTGTCAAAGTGAGTTGATCTTTGAATCGACATGATAGGAGATTAAAACGGGACAACTAAATATCAAGAAGTCAACCAAACAAATCCCCTTAATTTAGATTTTCTTTTCAAAAATGTTTCAGTGATGTCGCCACAGGTTTTTGGAAAAGATATAGTGGCTGAGTTGGAAATTACTGAACACGCTGAACAGGTGTTTTTAGTTACTATCATGTCGGAAACATGACCAGTACAAAGATTTTGAGCTGTTTATGGGTCTCAAGTGTTCCTTTGATACAATAGGCCATGTTCAGATTCCCCACCCAATACAGTTAGAAGAGGACTGGTCACCCCATTGAGTCCGGCCCCTCTCTAGATTTATTCCTCAGTTCCACCTACACTGCTTCCTCTTTGGGTTTTTGTGCCTGATATCTGTCAAAGCACTTTGTGACAACTGCTCTGTAAAAAGGTCTTCATTAAATATATTGGACTGATTGATTATATAATTATGGTAATGCTGTTGGCTACAGATTGTCACTTGCTGAAACAAATTTATTAATCTGTAACTGTTTTGGACTGTTTGGTGTTCATGATCGATAAGCTTTGCTAACAAAGGCTAAATAGCAGAATGATGTAAGTTGTGTAGCTAGCTAAATATAGTAACACTGTTGGCTACAGAGAGTAGCTCAGTAGTACTGTATGATGTTCATCATTTTACAGCTGTGCTTTTAATTTCAGTTACTAGCTAGTATTAGTATTGAATAATACGCAGTTTCTATCTACCTCCAGTAAAATTTAGCTGTGTTTTCAGTTTGTCATTGCATACTATATGTTGTTCTGGATCCAAGTCTGAAATAAAATGAAATAATAAAACGATTTTACAGTAACAAACTACTTGCCAACCCCCAGGCATCAAACAGCCTGATCTCAAGGAATACTGTGAAATGAACACGGACCAAAATCCGTGTCAGTTTCACGGATTGGCAGAAAATTCTGTGAAATGAACATGGACCAAAATCCATGGCAGTTACAAGGAAGTGCAGAAAAGTCTGGGATGGGCACACGGAAGTGAAGGCGTGTTGATTTCACCGAATTCAGTGATACCTTGCTGTTAATACGATCTAAGCCTTACCCAAACCCTTACCCTGACCTTGCTGTTAACTCCATGTAACATGTATTACGTTATAATGTATTGTTTGTAAAAATAGTGACAGTGAGGAAAAAAGGATCAAAAAGCACATTTGCAACATGTCTGCATCGCGCTGGAATAGAAAACAAAATACATGCGAAGTGTCCGCCTGGATTTGAACTCGCAATCTCTGGGATGTTAGTCGCATGTCAATATGCTATTTACACTCTGTTACATCATCATGCGATTCCTTGAAGCTGCCACAGATTTAGAAGTTATGGGTTTGTGTTTATTTCACAGAATCTTCTGCCGTTCCGTGAAATTGCCACGGATTCAGAAGTTAAGGGTCCGTGTTCATTTCAAATAATTCTGTGAGATCACGTTGCAGCATCAGTGTATCAGATATTTCCCACCATTTGCTTGTTGTGTAACTACATTTCTAGTATAATTAATTAGTGACCGATTGTAAAGTTGCAAGCGACTGTAGGTTGAATAGTTAACTTGATTACAGCCATATGTTTCGGTGAAGTGGTCACTAATTTGAGATGGCTCCTGAAACTGGCAATCTAACAAGCATCTATCTTCTGCTGTTCATGCATATTGTGTGGATGAATGTGACATAATATATAAACTTATCAGTGACAGAATATTGTACAATTTTACCTACTGGAGCTAGCTAGGTTTTATAGCTCCCTACTGGCTTCACCCGAATTAGTGACATTGCATAGTGGCAAGCTATGTTGAATAGCTAATTTGGTTATGGCCATATCTTTCTTTGAAGTGGTCACTAGTTTAAGATGGCTCCTGAAGAGCTTAGCTGGCTGGCTAAGCATGTAACATGAAAATGTATCAGTGACAGAATATTGTTTAACCTGTAGCTTTTTACTGAGCTGCTAATTTTTTTAGCTTCATCTGTATATACAGTATCTCACAAAGGAGTGTACAGCTTGTATAACAGTGTAAATTTGCTGTCCCCTCAAAATAACTCAACATACAGCCATTATGGTCTTAACCGCTGGCAACAAAGGTGAGTACACCCCTAAGTGAAACTGTCCAAATTGGACCCACATTGTCAGTATTTTGTGTGGCCACCATTATTTTCCAGCACTGCCTTAACCCTCTTGGGCGGAGCTGGTGGATGTTAGAGACATTGTGCTCCTCCACCTTCCATTTGAGGATGCCCCACAGATGCTCAATAGGGTTCAGTCTTGGAGACACGCTTGGCCAGTCCATCATCTTTAACCTCAGCTTCTTTTACAAGGCAGTGGTCGTCTTGGAGGTGTGTTTGGGGTTGTTATCATGTTGGAATACTGCCCTGCGGCCCAGTCTCTGAAGGGAGAGGATCATGCTCTGCTTTAGTACGTCACAGTACATGTTGGCATTTATGTTTCCCTCAATTAATTGTAGCTCCCAAGTGCTGGCAGCACTCATGCAGGCCCAGACCATGACACTCCCACCACCATGCTTGACTGTAGGCAAGGCACATTTGTCTTTGTACTTCTCACTTGGTTGCTGCCACACATGCTTGACACCATCTGAACCAAATAAGTTTATCTTGGTCTCATCAGAACACAGGACATCAAGTCAAGTCAAGTCAAGTTTATTTATCATGTGCATCGAATAACATACATCATCCCATACAGAGAAATTCTTTTTGACATGGCACGGCGATTCTATGCAGTGGGCTTAAAAAACAAGAATTACAACAACATAAGAATTTTAAAATAATAATGACAATAGTAATAGTAATACTAAACGCTATGTACTAAGCAGTGGTCTGGAAAATGTACAACAGTAGAAGTGGTAAATATTATAGATTGGCATGGAAAAATTGCTTTTAAGGTGTATTTGAATTCTGCTACATCAGATGTAGAGAGCATAAAGTGACCAAAGAGTGCTAGTGCTCAGCAGACGATTTGCGATCAGTGTCTGTGTTCCATGTTGAGCAGCCGAATGGCCTGTGGGAAGAAACTGTTTGTAAGTCTGGTGGTCCGTGCCTTTATGCTCCAGTAACGTCTACCAGACGGCAGTAGTGAGAAAAGTTCACGGCCTGGGTGGCTGTGGTCTTTGAGGATGTTCTTAGTTTTCCTGAGGCATCGCTTATGGTAGATGCCTTGCACGGAGGGGAGGCAGCAGCCAATGATGCGCTCCGCTGATTTCACCACCCTCTGAAGGGCCTTACGATCAGCAGCGGAGCAGCTGCCGTACCAGGCTGTAATGCAGCCTGAGAGGATGCTCTCAATGGTGCACCTGTAGAAGTTTATTAAAATCCTGACAGACA
>JACXGM010000366.1:0-15657 GCA_016801145.1 Umbra pygmaea | reverse complement strand
TTTGAACTCTGAAACTCTCTCTACTTCAGCTCCATCGATGTGTATGGGGGCAGGACCCTCCCTCTGCTGCTTCCTAAAGTCCACTACCATCTCTTTTGTCTTGCTGACGTTGGTTCCAATAATCCATGTCCTTAGTCAGCTTGTCTTCAGCAAACTGTATGCAGGCTTTCTTGTGCATGTTTTCCCAGCTTCCTTCTGGGACAACACCCATGCAGGTGAATTTGATGTAGTGTGTGGCATATGGTCTGAGCACTGACAGGCTGACCCCCCACCCCTTCAACCTCTGCAGCAATACTGGAAGCACTCATACATCTATTTCCCAAAGACAATCTCTGGATATGACGCTGAGCACATGCACTTCTTTGGTCGACCATGACGAAGCCTGTTCTTAGTGGAACCTGTCCTGTTAAACCGCTGTATGGTCTTGGCCACCGTGCTGCAGTTCAATTTCAGGGTCTTGGCAATCTTCTTATAGCCTAGGCCATCTAGAGCAACAATTCTTTTTTTCAGATCCTCAGAGAGTTCTTTGCCATGAGGTGCCATGTTGAACTTCCAATGACCAGTATCAGGGAGTGTGAGAGCGATAACACCAAATTTAACACACCTGCTCCCCATTAACACCTGAGACCTTGTAACACTAACAAGTCACATGACACTGGGGAGTAAGGATGGACTGGGACAAAAATTTGGCCCAAGAATTTGAGTAGAGCGGCTGGTGGGGGGCAGGGGCGCTGTCGTTCCCCACGTCCGTCATTCACTCTGGGTTTCTCTTTATCTAAATATAGAGGAACTCTCTCTCGATTTGACGGCCAGGCCAGAGCGCAGTTTTGCGTTCCTGCAGATGCAACAGCCAGTCCAATTCTGCCTACTGTCTCCTGTTTTAATAAGTCCAATACTGTAACTGGCCAACCGGCCGTCAAAGTAAAATATGACGGCCCGGAATGGACCGATTTTGATATTTTCACTTAGGGGTATACTCACTTTTGTTGCCAGCGGTTTAGACCTTAATGGCTGTGTGTTGAGTTATTTTGAGGGGACAGCAAATTTACACTGTTTTACAAGCTGTACACTCACTACTTAACATTGTAGCAAAGTGTCAGTTCTTCAGTGTTGTCACATGAAAAGTTATAATTAAATATTTACAGAAATGTGAGGGGTGTACTCACTTTTGTGAGATACTGTATGTAGTATCTGCCTCGTTAGCAGGCAGCATTAGGGTACTTGCGACGTTAGTCTGTAAGCCATCACCAAAACATTATATTATGAACGTGATTAAACAACATATTGATAATCATGAAAACACATTTAGCTTACTTGTACTGTAGCTTTATAACAAGTCGAACATTTTTGAAACAACAAGAGTCATGGACCTAGCTAGAAAGCTGGAAAATCTCACCACCAAACAGTCAACAAAAGACAAAAAGATTAGATTGTGATCTGACTAGGTAGTAAGTAATACAAACGAGCTTGCTTCTGTACAATCTATCACCAATACGGTGTATAACAAACGCAATTGTACAACATTTAGCTACAATGAGAAACAGGAATTGATTAGCTTGAAGAACAGTGTGAACTTACTTGGGGTTCATTTAAAAAAGAAATTGGTTTCTTGAACATGACAATGAGTTCACTGTACTAAAATGGCCCCCACAGTCACCAGATCTCAACTCAATAGAGCATCTTTGGGATGTGGTGGAACAGGAGCTTCATGCCCTGGATGTGCATCCCAAAAATCTCCATCAACTGCAAGATGCTATCCTATTAATATGGGCCAACATTTCTAAAGAATGCCTTCAGCACCTTGTTGAATCAATGCCATGTAGAATTAAGGCAGTTCTGAAGGCGAAAACGGGTCAAACACAGTATTAGTATGGTGTTCCTAATAATCCTTTAGGTGAGTGTATATACACACCTTATGTATGACAGGTATGCATATTTAAGCAAAACAAATATCACTACATTCATTTTTCAATCTTGATATTTCTTCCATTTCATGCGATGAATTAAATTGCATTAGTATTTTACATTTGAAAATGTGAAATCTGGTGCTCTCTCAAGCCAAGTTTGGAAAAACATTAATTAATGTCCTGGAAATGTCTGAGACATGATCCCAGCACCTCCAGTTCCTTGCTGGAAGGTGTGCCCCATTAAAGAAATGTGCCAGGATGTCTATGTATTTCCACTGTACCATATTCAACACATTCAATTCTTTGTTTCTTTGGTTCCATTTTTGGTTATCCTCCACTCTCCTGATGTGGAATGCATTATCAGGTCAAAGTAAGTATGGAGATTAGCCTGACCCTGCGAGTATGTCTCAATCCCCCAGTGGAAACATGTCAATTCATCTATTTATTTAATGATAGTTCTGGAAAAATAAATGAATTGATTAGTTTCATGGCGCATGTTGTTTCTGAGCCTTACGGACATATATAAGCCATGGGGTGCTTCAGTTTTGTGGTATCACAGCTTCTGTTTTGTTTGCCTGAATAAGCCTATTTTGTTTGTACAGTAAATAATTGTTGCAAGTTTAGAGCAGGCTGTTTCATGTTTATCTGAGTTAGGCCTTCATGTTTGTGCTAGATTTCTGTAGCTCTGTTTGTGCATGGAACCTTCACAGACCAAGCAATAGTAAAAGGTGTGGGAGTTGATGGACCAAGGTCTGCTTGTTCTTATACACACAAAGCATGCACTGCTGGACAATCTATTTTCAACTGTTGCAGTAAGGTATGTTTTCATCCGTGATAGTACAGTATCTTGTTGTTTTAAGGAATTTGACCATTGTTGCTTGATCAGCGCTGTTTTATAGTCTGTTCCTAGTTTAGTGCTTGTTTCAGGTCGGTGCTCTTTGTCAGTGGTTCTCAAACCTCTCCTGGGGGACCCTCAGCCATGCCATATATTAGATGTTTCACAGAGCTAGCACACCTGAATTAACTTGTTGACTAATCATCAAGCTAGTTCAGGGCTACAACAAAACTGTGAGATGGCTGGGGGACCCCAAGGACAGGTTTGAGAACCACTGCTACGTTGTCAATTTCATTGCAGTATGCCCTGTTTAGTGCATGTAAATATTTTAGAGAAATTAATAGTAATGTGGCAAATCACATAGGCTACATGTCCATTTTCGACTTAATGACTACCATTAAATAAACAACGTGGGTAAAACGTCTGTGTTTCTATCAGAGACCGATGAACATATGCGTGCTTTTGCGGAGGAAGTATTTGCATCTGAGACCAAGGATGAGAGCGTCCGTGATGAGATCTCCATATTTGATGTGCAAGAAGACTGTCCCATCCTCCAACAGGAAATGGCCCATCACCTGCACAGTGATGAAGATGCTGAGGAACGGTAGGTCATTTTTTCCATTATATATATACATATATATATATATATTCAATAATGGTAGCATCCTTTCCATTAACACAAAATCAATGTTTGTCTGCTCCTCCTTCCCTGTCTCTTGGCAGTAAGAAGAGACTGCATAAGTGTCGCACCATGACTTTACCTTCATCCATGAGTGATCAAACCAAAAAGATGTTGTCTCCTGTGGCAGAGGTGGTGTTGGATACCCCAACCTACCTAGAAGTGCCTGACTTCCAGAGAGTGGCTATTATTGGAGACTATGCCTCTGGGGTATTATATCTCACCTATGTACTCTGGGTATAATAAGCATACATCCTCTTTTGGATCAAATGTACATGTATTACAAAGAGGCATTATTATGTATTCAATTGTAAATGTTTTGTTTATGTTGTACATTTATCGTCTTATCGACTAGGAATGACGAAGCGAGACGTTGCTTCCTTTTAGACGTTTAATGAAAGAAACCAAGTAAATACAGCTTGCTTGTTCAGCTAATCGTTCACGAGATGCCGTTGCCAAATCACTAAACGTAAAAAAAAACGTCCACGTGAATCACGTGCCTTACACCATTGCTCAATGCATCTTGGGAAATAAAGTCAATTCACAAATCATAATACCACATGAATGTTTTTAACCACATATGTATCTGAAACATGAACTGTTAATCTTAGTGTTGTGTATTAAATGTTAACTTATTCATTTTAACTTAGTAATCTTAACTTTCGTAACTATTCTTTTAAATAGTCTTCTAACAAATTTTTTTAACAATTTATATAAAAATCGGTTACATTTAAATTAAATGAATGAAGTATACATTTTGTATAAGTAAACTTGACTTGAATTAGGCGTAAAATATGGCTTAAGAAATTGTATAATAAGTTTAATATGCAAAATCTTATAATAAACTATGGTTGATGCACCCAGCCCTCTCTCGCCACTTCCAAAAGTCTTTGGGCTTGGCATCCAAATAGCAGCTGAAATGGGGAGAAGGTGGTGGAGGCCTTGGGTATTTCCCAGACGGCACATAGCATGTACAGAGCCATGAATTCAGATTTGCAGCCATCATCGTCTATCAAGTTGGAGCATCTGTTTGCGCATCTGGTTAAATCTTTCCACAAGCCCATTGGTCTCTTGATGATATACGGATGAACACAAGTGATGGACTTGGTTCTTCATCATTCTGTAAACAAAGTTGCCCTGGTCAATGAGCATCTACTTGGGAATGCCCACCCAGCTGAATAGCAGACAGCTTTTTGGCAATTGTTTTGGAGTTAGCTTGACAGAGAGAGTAGTCGCCTTGGGGTAGTCCACAATGACCCTGATGTATTCATGGCTCTGTGCCAACCTGGGCAGCAGTCCAACAATGTCAAACATGATGTTTACAAATTGCACCTAACTGGCAATGAATGAGAGGCACCGGGTGAGCTGTTAAATGACACCCTATGCAACATTTACAAAACTACCAGATCTCTGTTTCCATTCCAAGCCAAAGAAAGCGGCCCTTTAAATTCTGTAGAATGTTTTGACCGCTAGGTGTCCAGCCATGGAATAAGCATGTACAAGCTCCAGTTTGGTGTGGACTTTGGGCCGCATAACCTTTATCTGGTTGGTCTCTTCTCCCCAACATTGCCTCTGTTAATACAAGAGGCATTGCGAACCAGGAAGTAGGAGGCCGGCAATATAACCTGCGTGAGGCTGATCCTTGAGGAACCAGGGACCTGCTCCCAGCAGTCCTTCAGCTGGTCATCCTCAGTTGGTCTGTCCTGAAGGACCCCTGCCGGGATACACGCTGGGACAGATCACACCTAGGGGTTAGTTGCTAATGGTCACTTACCTTCCGGATCCATGTCACCGTACTCTCGTTCAGCCAGGAATGCAGGACTGGGTGGTTCTGTCTGACCATCACAAGTTTTTATCACCTTATTCTTTTGTAAGGCTGGTTGGAATGGGGTAGAGAGCTGATCCAAAAATTGTTAATGAATTCCCAAGATGGTTGAAATGCAACAATGCCATTGTCAAAAATTATCTTTTCATATATTTCATGCCTTGAAAAATAAAATCCACCACTGCTTACATATCTATGTACATTAACTCTAAACGGCCCTTTAGGTTTCGGGGGTCAACTCACAGGATCCATCTGCATTGATTTGACCTTGGACACCATCTCCGCCTCAGGGCATTCCCACCTCCAGTGGACCACGGGACGAGATTCATGGGAGTGCTTCAGTCCCCTCAGCCAGTGTGTGGGTCTCCCCTCTGAAGGACAGATCAGCTTCCATGCGTGTCACAAGTTCTGCCATATCTCAGAGACTAACAGGGGCTGCTTGTCCACGGCCCTCCTCTCCACAGTGGCCACGCCGTCAGGTATTAATCCAGGATGGAGGCCCACTCCTCTGGCTCACATCACTTTTCCTTCCACCCTGAGCTCAAAGGCGTGCAGGGAGGCCTCCACGTTGTTCTCGGGAGCTAGCTTGGTGAGCTGGAGGGACACTGACAGCTAAGGGTCTCCTGCCCCGGTCTGTTGTGGTGGGACTCGTTTTGCACCTTCTATCTTTCTAACCAGGCCAACAGCCATTGATTGGTATGCTTCACTGATGCAACCAGCTGCTGGGACATCTGGGACTGTTGGGGTGTATATAGACCCTTCTGTAGGAAAGCGTCTTTTATCTCATGAAAAAGTGACCTACTAACCATTAAAAAAGCAAATCCAGCATTGTAGACAGATCTGCACAACATTGTGTGGTGTCTTCACCTATGCTCCGACTTGGCATTGTCAGCGTCCTCCACAAGTGTAGTGGGGATAAAACAAAAAGACATGAACACTGAGGGTGGATGCAGAACCTGAAACAGATTAACTAACAGAACAACACTGTGGTGGATTAGCGTGACAAAAAATATCAAACCATGAATATCTAGACTATATGGAGAAGCTGACCAGACAGGTAACAGAAAGTTTGGAAACTAGGAAGAAACCTAGGAGAAGTCAGGCTCCTGTGGCTGGTCAGTCTTATTCTCCAGTTTGTCACAAATATCTACTTAATTTTTCCCTCTTCTCTTAGGTGACCATGGATGACTTTGAGCTGTCCTGTAAGGGCTTGTATCGTGCTCTTTCCATCAGAGAGAAATATATGAGGCTGGCCTTTCAGCGCTTCCCCCTCACAGCATCCCAGTATTTGAGGGACATTGAAGGAGAGCCCTTTAAGCCTGAACACTCAGTGCAACCAGGTAACCAGACTAGGCTATCAACGTTGAACAAAATAGAGAGCACATGCCAATAGCTGCAAAGAAAGTGTCTTAACTGTTTACATTTTGTCAGTCTTCACATCCCCACCCAAGAAGGGCGAGGACCCCTTTAACATCAAGTGCCTGCCTGAGAACCTGAACTGGGTAGCGCGTATGAAGGATGGCATCATCTATGTGTACAAAGACGCAGCAGCTGCTGACCAGCACAAACCACTGGAGGAATTGCACATCCCCGAATATGAAGTATTCATCGACGACATGAACTTCCTAATTGCTCTGATTGCACAGGGCCCAACGTGAGTCTTAGGCTGTGTAAAGGCAGGCATTCCAACTCTGCTGAGGCTGGAGAAATTTGAAAGGGATTTCACATAAGACAATTCATATTATATGTATATATATAAATACTGGTCTACAGCAGCCTACAAGTTTGATCATGTTCTTTGACCATAAAGAAACTTTTCAGGTGCCCATCTTCAAATTGGCCACATGGCCTTTTACAACACAGTTTGAGACTTAGGGCAGGATGGGGTATTGAAGAGAGTTCATGAAATAAGACATTTAATTTCAAATCATGACAATAACAGGTTTAACTTACCTAGCTTGGCACCAGCCATTAGTTTGTTTATCCTGTATTGTAATTGTAAATCTAGTAATGGGAGAATGGTCCATCTCTAGTTTAGTCATCATATACAGTACTTAGATGATGCATAGACAACATTTAGGTTTGATCGTGGCGTAAGATTCTACTTTGCAATACAGCTGCTTCATTTGTGACCAGGTTACTATATCTCAGGGCTGCTTTGTCTCGGTGTGATCTATTGACTACTTGTGGTACATCGGACAGCTGTGAGCAAAGTGGTAGTTGTTGGCTGGGTAATCCATTTTTCACATGTGTAAGAAGCAGAAGATATTTGCGAGATATGCTTTGGAATTCCATCTACAATTTTACTGCACTGCTGTGTAGGGGTTCCAATGAGGCAAGGCCAATAGTGAATTATCAAAATGAGAGGACAAAAATATTGCCTGTAAACATGGACACATGATTTTTCTCTTTAATCAATTTCATAAAATATTGTTGTTTGCTTATATATATGCATACTATATATCTAAATACCTGCATTATGTATTTTTTCTTCATCTTTATCAAGGGTGCCTATAAGTTTCTATGCAAATGCAATGTATATGATGGTAAAGTTCAAAATATTACTAATTTCACAGGTTTTAGGAAATAAAAAATGGATAAAATGATACAATTTTCTGATAACTGGTTTATATATGGTTAACCATGGGATAAACTGTATTTAATGTTGTTTAAATACTGAAGGCTTGCATCCCAGTGTGACATAAAGCTACACCATTCTGCACATTATCATATTTGCTCATAATGTTACGAAACAATTTTATTTTTTATTTTTTATTTAAAACTTTTTTATTAAACTTCTATGAGTTAATTGGACCTGTGGCTTAATATTTGTCTGGGCATTGTCTTCACATCTTAAATATCCTAGCAGTGGAAGTGATAAGAGCATGTGAATGATTTTTTCTCAACACAGTTACAGCTTGCAAATACAGGGATGTACTCACATGCCTTTTGATATCGAACAACAATTTGCTTTCCTCAGTTTAGATGTCAATAAAAACAGTATACAGTGCCATCCAGAATAATTGAAAAAATATTAGCAAAATGCCTGCGTAAAAAAATTATGACTTTTTGTATCTTGTAAATCAAAAAAATTACTCTTCTGGGTTGCAGTAAAACGTATGCTCACCGTCGCCTGAAGTTCCTTATGTCCAAGTTCAACGTCCATGAGATGCTGAATGAGATGGAAGAGATGAAGGAGCTGAAGCTGAACCCCCACAGAGACTTCTACAACTGCAGGAAGGTACGGCTGCCTAACGCTGTCTATTTTCTTTAGCCCATTTTATTAATTAACTTCACATTGTATTCGTATTGAGTTTACAGCTAGACCTAATTTTAAATGTATAAAAAACTGTATTTGTATGCCTAAATTTAATTTGTACAGGAAATGTGTTTTTTAAACAAGTGTAAAATATATTTAAACAAAGGTTTCCTAGTCTACTGTACACGCTGTTCTTGACGTCCTGAATTCATGCAATTTTTCGTAACACTGCCAAACTTAATTTATACTGTCTGATGACATTAGTGCAGAAAACATCTAAACAATCATAAAATCTCTCGCTCTCAACATAATCAACTGGGATATCAGGCAAGCTTTCATGAAATGCTATCATTCTGTCCGTAAAGTCATGTGGGATACATGTACAGTAGAACCGCCTACAATATTTGATATTACTTTTCAACTACGCATTGATTTGCATACTGTGACCAAGAGGAAAAAAATTACCACTGCTCTATTTTCGTCCTGTCTCCTGATCCGCCATGCCAGGCGTTGTTGCCACGCAGCAAGGAGCGGCGGTTAAAGCCTTTTTCAGTCAATGGGGCATTTCCGCTTTCAACTACGGCAGTGCCACAAATGTGTAAATGAGACCTCAGGCAATTCAAAATCCTCTCATTAATTTTTTATTGAATCACGTGACAGTGGGGATGGGGCAGTGTGGGATATTTTGCAGCGTGAAGCTGTCATGAAAGGCACAGGAAAATAGAGCTCTCCTCTAAAATATGAACATTTTAAAAGAATTCCGCTAGTCCGCGTTGGGCAACAGTATTTTAAAAAAGGCGTGTCTGTTCCTCATGTTTGCTACTGTCTAGCTACTACTACAATGTAGCTACTTTCTTCACCTAGCTATAAAACAATTTGAATTATGATTAATTTGGATTATTTTCATTAACCTAATAATCCATTATCCTTACCTGTGCTCAAAAAAGTAAATGTAAACTTCCTGTGTTGATTACAAAACAACAACATTTTGGAAATTAAATATAGCAAAATGCCACAATTGGACGGGGAACCAAGTATAGGCACACCAAAAGCCAAATTGCAAGTGGACACAGGCGCAGTGCAGACACTAACTACAGGTGTGCCCCAAGGTTCAGTTCTATGCCCTCTTCTCTCTACAGCAAGTCCCTTGGCTCTTTTATGTCCTCACATGGTCTTTCTTATCACTGAAATGCTGATGACACAAATTTCTTCCTCTTTCCCCCCTTCTAACACCCTGGTGACAACACATCTCTGCATGCCTAGCTGACATCTCTGCTTAAATGTTGACCCACCACCTCAAGCTCAACCCTGACAAGACTGAGCTGCTCTTCTTTTGTGGGAAGGCCTGTCTGCTCCAGGGCATCTCTATCACAGTTGATAATTGCACAGTGTCCCCCTCATAGTGTAAAAAATCTTGTTGTGACCCTAGACTACACCCAGTTAATCTCTGCTAACATCAAGGCTGTGACTCGCTCCTGCAGGTTCACAATCTAAAATATTTGTAGAGAATGACCTTACCTCACTCAGGAAGCAACACAGGTTCCATATAGGCACTTGTTATCTCACATCTGGATTACTGTAGCTCACTTTTGTAGAGCTTACGCATGTGCCACCAAATCCCTGCAACTTTTTCAGGATTCCCTAGGGATTAGCCTCCCTAGTGTTGACATGGGTTTTGCCTATAGAAAAACAAGAGGACCTTCTCCCTATCGTCAGGGAATGGTCAACCCTACACAACTACCTGGCCTCTTTGTTCTGCTTCCTCTGGGCTCTGATTCTTATCACACGGCTCATGTAACACCTTGATTCAGTACACTTGCAGAAGGATTACACATTGATCAACAATAGTTTGGGGGCGCAGATGGCTCAGTGGGTAGGGAGTCGGACTTGTAGTCAGAAGGTTGCCAGTTCGATTCCCGACCGAGCCAAATGTCGTTGTGTCCTTGGGCAAGACACTTTACCCTAATTGCTCCCAGGTCGTTGCTGTAAATAAGAAATTGTTCTTAGTCAATTTACCTGGTTAAATAAAAGTTAAATTAAAAAATGAAAAGTTTTACAATAGAACTCAAAGGCGCCATATCTACACAAAAAGAGTCCCTGGAGTTCGATGTAACAAGGAATATTAATCCGACTTATCTGACTTATCTACTCCCATATCCATGGCAGCCCTGTATCAGTTTGCACTGATTTGTTCTGGAGCTCCAGGCAAATTCGGAGAAGCCATGACCTGTAGTGATGTGCATTCCGGCTCTTTTAAGTGAGACCGATCAATCGGATCAGCTCATCAATAAGAACTGTTGTTTTTGGCTCCCAAAGGGCTCTTTTCATTTCTTCTTACAGATTTTTTTTTATCTTTTATTCTTAAAATCAAACACAGTTAGCAATGGTTTACCGACAATTGGTGTAATATATTTATTCTAGGCTCTCCTTTTTATAATTTTAACAAAACATATTTTAATTGTTTAATGGAATCATGTTCCACCTACAGTAATTGCAATGTAAAAAACAATTTTGCACCAAGTTTAGGCCTACATGTGTGACAACAGGCATGAACAAATCGGCTTTTAGTTTGCGTTAGAATTGAGTGTGGTTGAGCAATTATATAATGTTTTCATTCTTTATTTTTGTTGTAATCATTTAAATATATATTTTCTTTTAATATTTTTAAAACAGGCTATTCTGAGTTATTATAATTGTCTGTCAAAATAATTGAGCATATCGCAGAACATTTTACATTAAATAAATTAAATGAACATAAATCTAGAACTTTACAAAACTTTTTAAGCATTAAACTAATGAAAAAATAATTGGATATATTTGCTACAAAACATTCACCTTTTCCTAGGCTACGTGTGTCCAATGCATGCTATTCGAAGCATCCGTTTGATGTTTCTACAAGTGTCTGTCTCTGGAACGCTACTGGAGGGATGGAACACCGGTCTTCCAAAACATATGCCCTAATTTGGTGTTTTGATGAGGGAGGTGGAGAGCGCTGTTTAACACGTAGGGTCAAAATCTCCCATAGGTGTTCAACTGGGTTAGGATCTGGTGGCTGGAAAAGGCCATAGCATATGATTCACATCATTTACCCTACTTATCAATCCATTGTGTGACCCCTTGTACCCTGTAGATGGGAGAATGTCCATCCTGGAATAGACCAATCCCATCAGGATAGAAATGTTTCACCATGCGATAAAGGAAATCACTCAGAATAACGGTCTAATCATTTGCAGTGACCCATCCCTCTAGGAGACAAATGGACCGAAACCATGCCAGAAAATTATCCCCCACAGCATCCAATCAATTGTGCCCTACGTTTAACTGTAGTCGGATGACATTCTCCAAATGTAACTGACTGGTCAATTTATTTACAGGTAAACATCATAATAATATTCCTCTACTTAAAGATGCAGTCTAGGACTTATTTATTTTGGGGGGTGTAATTTTTAAAATATTTTTTATGACATAACAGTAGGAAGCATACGCTAGGGAGACAAGTACGTAGGGGGAGACAGAGAGGAAGGGCAGAGACAGTGGCTGAGCCGGGGCTCGAACCGCCATTGCCAGGGCACATGTGGTCCAGAGTCAGGAGCTTAGACCACTCCACTCTGGCACACAATCTAAAAACTATGTGGCGTGTAATATTTTGTTTATGTAAAGCATAAACTGTAGGTAGAATCACTATCATTCATCAGTACACTGTAAAATTCCATGTTTGATATTGAATGGTCGTCATGAATGCAATGTTTGCCCTGTTCACCAGATTTAGAATAGGCTAGCTTGACCCCTTAAATACCACAGGACCAGCTAATAACTAATGTGTGCTATTGTAGGTTGACACCCACATCCATGCAGCTGCCTGCATGAACCAGAAGCACCTCCTGCGCTTCATCAAGAAGTCGTACCAGGTGGATGCTAACCGTGTGGTGCAACAAGTCAAGGGTAAAGATGTGACCATGAAGGAGCTGTTTGCCAACCTTAACCTTCACCCCTATGACCTCACCGTGGACTCCCTGGATGTGCACGCTGTGAGTCCTCCTGCGCTGTAGTTTTGTCGGAGAAGGGTGGGAGTCTTCCTATGATAATGTTTTTGCTCTCTTCTCCTAAGGGCAGACAAACTTTTCAGCGTTTTGACAAGTTCAATGCCAAGTACAACCCTGTGGGAGCTAGCGAGCTGCGTGACCTGTACATGAAGACGGAGAACCACATTGAGGGAGAGTACTTTGCCAGGATCATTAAGGTTCGACTCTGCCGTGGCACATGCTTCGGAGCATTTGTATATTGCTTATGTGCATTCAGAGCCTTGGAATAATTTATATATTTTGTGCACATTTGTATCCTGCAATAAAAAATACTGTCACACACACACACACACACACACACACACACACACACACACACACACGTACTTAAACTTCAAATTTAATTTCTTCAGGCAATCTGACAATAATCAATTACCTTTTGGACAACACCAGACATTCTTGTCAGTATTCGTATTGTACTACAGTTCATTTGTATTTAGTCTAATATTATATAGTTTTAAAAATGACGATACTACTGCCAAGATTTTACAAGTTACTTTGTATCCACTAAGCATTAAAATGACCTTTTACTGGAGAAAAAGGAAAACCTGAAAAACTGCCTTAGAACATTATTGCTCCTCCATCATTAGTAGTACTTTTGGCTATATAGTGTATATTTATGTGTTTCCGTGTATGCATTTCATATAAAATATTATTATTCCAACTCCTGTCACATGGTCATCTGAAAGAAGATGGTCTTCTTTCTCTCTCACCTTGCAAAACCAATCATAGATTTAGAAGACAATAACAGAGACATTGATTCCTAGCAGTGTATCCCCTTCTCAAAAAAACCTTTAACTTGTAAGTCCACGCATGCCTATGCCATTAGCACAAATATCCCAAAGCTAAGGAAGAGAAAATAATCAAGGGTAGGGGCATAAACTAAAAAACGTAAACAAGGCTTTTTTTAATATTATCTTAACTTACATTCCCTCAGAATATACTCTTGCTGTTTTCATTCCAGGCCTAATTGCATGCATCCGTAATGGGTCAGTAGTCAAACTAACATTGTGCATTACGGTGAAACGCTCTCTGAAACACTTTAGTGATCAATCCTTCCTAATTGACCTAGCTTGGGTACCCTGGAAGGATGTTGACCTTATCCCAACAGTTGAGGATGCCTGGTTATTCTTTAAAAATGCCTTCCCCTCATTACTAAACAAACATGTCCCACTCTAAAAGTTTAGAACTAAAAGTAGATATAGCCCTTGGTTCATCCCAGATCTGATCGCCCTCACTCAGCACAATACACCCTGTGGCTTACTGCTTTAGCCTAAAAAAATCTGTATGACATGCAACTCTTCAGGGAAGTAAGGAACCAGTACACACAGTCAGTCAGGAATGCCAAGACTAGCTTCTTCAAACAGAAATTTGCAGCCTGTAGCACCATCTCTAAACAGTTCTGGGACACTGTAAAGACCATGGAGAATAGAATAACACCTCCTCCCAGCTGCCTAATGCTCTATGGCTAGGTAACACTATCACCACTGTCAAACTGCTATAGTCAATAACTTCAATAAGCAATTTTGCTATGGCTGGTCATGCCAGAGGTGGAACACCTGGCCACCCCCACCTCGGCTAATTTCTCCTTCACCCAAATTAAATTAGCTGATGTCCTGAAAGAACTACAAAAGTTAGACCCTTACAAATCAGCTATGGCTAGATAACCTGGACCCGTTGATCCTAAAACTCTCTGCAGCAATCATTGCAACTCTAATTTCTAGCCTGTTTACCCTCTCCCTCATATCCTCAGAGATCCCTAAAGATTGGAAAACAGCCGCAATCATTCCTCTTATCAAAGGGGGGACACTCTCGACCCTAAATGCTACAGACCCATATACCTCCTGCTCTGTCTCTCTAAAGTTTTCGAAAGCCAACAAACAGATTACCAAACATTTTGAATCCCACAGCACACTCTGCTATGAAATCAGGTTTCTGAGCTGGTCATGGCTGCACCTCTGCTACACTCAAGGTCTTAAATGATATAACAATTGCCATTGAAAAAATACATTATTGTGTGCAGCTGTCTTTATCGACCTGGCCAAGGCTTTCGACTCGGTCAATCATCACATCCTTATTGGCAGACTTAGTAGCCTCAGTTTCTCGAATAACTGCCTCCATTTGTTCACCAACTACATTTCTGACAGGGTTCAACACGTTAAATCCGAGGGTTTGTTGACACCATTCTTTTCACATTCAGCCCTACATTGGACTCTGTGCTAACTAACCTCTAAATGAGCCATTCAACATGCCTTCTGTGGCCTTCAACTGCTCCTAAATTCCAGAAAAACTAAATGCATTGCTGTTCAACCGCACACTACCCGTACACACCAGCCTGACTAGCATCTTCACTCTAGATTTGGTCTAAACTAGAATACGTGGACACCTACAAATACCTAGGTATCTCGTTAGACTGTTCACTTTCATTCTTTTCATTCTATACCATCTCCAATCCAAAATTAAATCTAGAGTTGGCTTCCATTTCTGCAACAAGGCCTCCTTCACCTACGCTGCAAAACACACCCTGGTAAAGATGACTATTCAACCAATCCTGGGTTTCGGTGATGTCATTTCAGAACTGCCTTGCCCTACTGAAAAAGTTAGACGTAGTCTATCACAGTGCCATCTGGTTTATCATCAATGCCCTATTTGACACCCACCACTGCAACCTATATGCACTAGTAGGCTGGCCCTCACTACACAATGCTTGACCCACTGGTATTATAGGATAATTTTCTTTACTATAGAACTGATGATTAATAAAATGTGTGTAGAAATAGGTTTCTTGTTAGAATACGGTTATGAGGAAATGCAATAAAAGTAGCAAGAGATTGGTATATGTTATGCAGAATAACTGTTCAAAGGATAAGTATTAGTCAGAACTAACCACTAAGTGATATTAAATGCGTGTTTGGTGTCTATTAGAATCTATAGATCATGTGGAAATTATAAAGCAAGACCAGTTATTCTGAGACTGTTGGAAAATGATTTATGTACTTAAGAAGGATTTTTCCCTGGGAAATGTATTGCAAATGCTCTTTTAGGTAAAGAGACGGCTTAATTAAATAAG
>JACXGM010000365.1:54557-76936 GCA_016801145.1 Umbra pygmaea | reverse complement strand
GAATGACATGTTTAAACTGTTGAATTTACTCAACAAACTTGTTCACTTCAGTGAAACAATGATGTTAATATTACTGAAATCCAATGTTAAATATACATGTTTTAAATGTTAAATTTACATGTAATTCCGTAAGTATGTTTACGGTTTGATGTGTTTTTTACAGTATTTTTCTGGTAACCACAGCTGCCAGTTTTTTTCCGTAAAAACAACAGGATTTTTTTTACAGTGTGGGTGCGCATTAATCGTGGGTGAATGTCTTGTGTGCTAAAATACAAATTATTGAAAGCAGTGCGATGTTACAGGTATTAATTTACATACGTAGAAAGTAGCCAACTAACCAAAATTAAATTGTTTAGGCAAACAAATAAAGTTCAGACCTAAATATCATGAATTACATTTGGATAGAACTAAATAGTAAAACTCAATTATATGAAAAAGTATGAGAAGGGCAATTACAGGGAATAGTCAGTGTTAAATTGTGTAAATTTTTGCTAGGGCAGTAGGTGTGCATACAAGTAACCAACTCTCACCTGGTTTTTGCGAGTTCACATCGATGGAAACATTGTGTATTTGTTTTGCTCCATACAATTGTGTTTTTTGTGATGTTAGCCCTAACCTTATTCTTAACCTTAACCTCAATAACGTCATGCCTAACCTTAACCTCAGTAACATCATTCCTAACCTTAATCTCAGTAATGTCATGCCTCCCATAACCCTAACCTTAACCGTGAATGTTTTTATGCCATTTGAATCACTATGGAATGTATGGAATGTCTGGAATGTTCCGTTGTTGCATGAATCCTTGCATACAGTTAATCCATCGCATCTAAACATGAAGGTGCAATGTAATAGAAGGACTAATATTGCCTGATAGTAAAATGTGCAGCTGAAACCTAAGATGTTTTAAATATTTTGGCGTATAACATAATTCATGTTTTCAAATTGGGTCCCTGAGGATATAATTTGATAGAATGTCTGAGATCTACGGCAGATAAAGTCTTGTGACAACCTGTGAGCAATTCCTTGAATAAAACCTAAAAACATAAGAGAGCTAGCCAATGATATCCCAATGCGCCTCCCCACAAAAACAGCCACTGTAGAGATTAGTTTGAATAATATGCATAGTTTAAAACTACAGCATCTTGCCACTTGCTGTTGAGACATGTCATTAATACCTTAAGTTAGCCCGCTATGGAAGCTTTGTACTGACGTGGGATCCTCATTTGATCTCCTGTTGCAAAAAAAGTCCTGTACAGACAGAAATGCAGACCTCTACTGTATTCATGGTTTTAAACAGCTTCTAAAATTAGTACAATTCACAACACCAGTCTTGATTTGCTGTACCGAAAAATGTGTCAATCCCCATATGTTAATACAGGCAATAATTCACGTCCTCTTGATACAGGATTATTTTTCCTCGGTGGGAAACTGCTTAAATTAAGATACAGAATCAGCAGCAGTGAAGACCGATTTTAAAGGTATTCATAGCAGTATGACATGTAAAGTGATGGATCGCACTGTGAAGGCTGCTGACGTGTATGTGCACTGTAAAAAACGATCCCTTGGAAAATGATGAAACAAAAATACAAACAATATAATTAGGTAGAAATAACTTATTTTTTTGTTAATCTTACTAAAATGAGAGTAAAATAATCATTGAAATGGAATGCATACCCTTTTTTTCTTAATTTGTTTTGGTCAATATTTCAACAGCTGGAATAATTTTTTACAGTGTATGCACACATACACTTAATTGGTTGTGTGTACATTACATCGGTAAATTAAGTAATATAGTAATAGTAACTATGATGTACCCTGCCAATAGGGTACTCTTCGTTCACTCCACACTCCAACACACACTGCTGGATGCGAGGGCTTGAATGGAAGTTGACTGGTTCTTTAGGCAATTAGGCACTCACATCCAAATTAACATCATTCTCCATCTTGTTCAGTGGCATAGCAATTATTTATTGAATACTACATAAAATTACCACTGTCAAATATAGGGATAAAGACAAAAAAGAAACAGCTTTGTATTTTATAATACAATAACGTAACTTTTTTCTAAAAGGATCAACATCCATTCCTACATTTCTTGTACCACTTATAGTCAATAAACTGACTTTGAAGCTTATACTGTAATTGTTAACATTTTGACATGTCACACAATCCATAAGGATATCACGTCTTCATTTAAACATTGTCCAGAGACGTTAGCTTCCTGGACATTAATTATAGCAAGAAACAGATAACTGTGTATACGGTTTCTGAATTCAAAGTGCAGCATACTGCAGCAGCCAAAAGAGATACCGCTGGGTCCTCTGAAAGTTCTGGAATACAGAGTGATTAACCTTCAGCTTCAAACATGGCCACAAAAGCCTGTCAGACATCATTAGGGTAAAAACGTTCTCCGGAACGGATGACATTAAACAAGCAGGAACATCATGTAGCCTGTTCTGTCTAGACGGCCATCTAGGTTATCCTCCGCCGTTTTGATATGCTAAAGCTACATGCCAAATTGTGTTGGTCTGAGTATCAAGGCTAGTTAATTTCATATGGGAAATAATGACTAAGCAATATTATATTTCATCTGGTAATAGAGTCACAGTGTAAAAGGTAATATTGTACTATGAAATGTATTCTGTTTGCCACTTAAAACATGCCTACCCCATTAGTTTGTACTAGTGGATATACTGTAGAACACTTAACCTATTCCCTGAGGCCAGGGCAAAATGGGATTTAGGAAACTCTTAAATGTACTGTACTTAGGCTAAGCTAATATTCAAAGGTTTTATTAGCACCTTCAGTTCAGCACTTCTAAACAGGCCTCTCTCCCTAACCCAGTGACCATCCGTGACCTGGTATCACCTTCAATACATTAAGCTGGCACCTCAAGAACCGGAATGACTGCATTAATGAGAGAGATGCAGAAATAGACTAGCCTGCACAAAAGGACAAAAGCATATACTTGCAAAAGAACAAGACAACACACAGAGCCACATAAACAATGTTCACTAAATACAAATACACATTTAAAGACTAAATACAAGGAAATATACATATTAAACACAACATTCAAATCTACAGACATGGTTGATGGGTTACGATCTTGTTATTTTGTTTTGAAAGAGTGATGAAAGTGTCAAGCTTAACGTCCTATTGCAATTCACACATCATGTGTTTCATCCAGCACAACAAGAAAGTAAAGTTCCCCTTCATCTCTTTCTGTAAAAATGGATAAGCGTTGGTGTAACGGTGGAGTGTGTTATAGAGAACGCAGGAGTCGACAACAGGAATAGCAAATTGCAGTTTTTTGTAAAGGACACCAAATACTGGCTAAATAATAATGTCGGCATCAGTAATGACAAAATAAGAAAATGGTTATTCTTGCCTTCACAGGGCAAGAATAACAAGTTTCACAATATTCACGACCAACTTAGAAGATGGACATACACTGTTACATGGAGACAATAACCGACAATGACATACGGGAAACACAGGCACCAAAAAAAAAAGGGGGGAGCAGCCGACAATGGCCGGAGGGGTGTAGCAACCTTTACTGGCTGAGAGGGCGGTGCTGACGGCACCGGTAGAGGAGACTTTGGCTGAAGGGGTGCATCTGCTGACCCCAGCAGAGGAGTAGAAGCCATCGATACCAGCACAGAGGGTGTGGCCACAGGCTTCAGTAGAGAAGGCACCACTGGCACCTGTTGAGAGGGTGTGGTTGCAGGTTCTAGCGCTGGGACCCATACTTGGTTCACCGGCACTCTGGGGACCAGGACTGAGCTCACTGGCACTGTAGGGACCCGGGCTCACCGGCGCTGTGGGGAGCAGGGCTCAATGGCACTGTTGGGACCAGGACCAATCTCACTGTTACTGTACGGACATGGACTGGGCTCACCAGCACTGTAGGGACCTGGACTGGGCTCACCGATGCTGTGGGGAACAGGACTGTGTGGACCCAAGCCTCCATACTGGCCAGCGGTGTTGTGAGGACCCAAGCCTCCATACTGGCCAGCGGTGTTGTGAGGACCAAGCCTCCATACTGGCCAGCGGTGTTGTGAGGACCCAAGCCTCCATACTGGCCAGCGGTGTTGTGAGGACCCAAGCCTCCATACTTGCCAGCGGTGTTGTGAGGACCCAAGCCTCCATACTTGCCAGCGGTGTTGTGAGGACCCAAGCCTCCATACTTGCCAGCGGTGTTGTGAGGACCCAAGCCTCCATACTGGCCAGCGGTGTTGTGAGGACCCAAGCCTCCATACTGGCCAGCGGTGTTGTGGGGACTCAGGCCTCCATGCTGGCCACCCAGACTGATAGACGGTAGCCTGGACGGACTGAGGCTGTGCCAAACCCCAGTTGATCAGGTAATTATTGACACCTGCAACGGCCTGGGCCGTGACAGCTGGAGAAATTTTATCTCCCTGTAATTGATTAAAAATAGTATTTTTCATTTAACAGACCATGATTGGTCGATATGTCCTCGTCTTCCGAGTTCTGTGAATTCATTGCAGTTGTTTTAGAGTCGAGTTGCAATATGAGCTCTTTCTACATTATTATTGTTTTTTCTCCAAAGAAATGGAGATGAAGAGACGAGTACAAATGGGTGGCGCTTAAAACACATGGGCAAATAAACAACTAGCACTCCAAGCTAATCCTGCCAAATGTAAAAACATAACACAAAATGTTTAGTTAGACCAGCACCAAAGTGAGGTAGCAGCCGGGAGATAGCTAACAGGGACTTCTGTTGCAAGGTTTCTTTCAAAGTCAAAATATCCAAACAACATTATGTTCTCAATTTTAAAATAATTATACATTTGGTATTTCTGTTAGCCAATTAAGATTAGGTTTGTAATGTAGAACAGAAGAGTAGCTGTAACTTGTAAATATTTATATTTTTAAAGTGAAGAAGAAATAATGCCCAATGCAAATGGACACTAATCTATAAATGCACAACATAGCTTTAAATAATAAATATACTATGTCTTAATTTTTCTCTTCTGCATATGAAAGCAGCCACAGGTGATGCTGAGAAAGAAGAGACAGAGAACAAAATGGAGGCTGCTGTGATGGTGGTGGTAAGGACCAGGGCAGAGACTGACAGGTGCAGCAATGCAACTATACAATAGAGTAAAAGTTAACAGGGTTATTATATGCATGTTAGTTAGTTCAAATGATTTTGATCTTAGATTATAGTTAAATGATTATTGTTCTTTTACTAAATCAAAGAGCAGATGCAGAAACACAGCAGTGAGAAAATAGAAACAGAAACAGAGATTTTAGGATTTTAGGATGTTTTTTTAACAAAGAACTGCGTAGTGTAGGGAAACATCCTATACAGCTCTGGAAAAATTAAGACACCAATGCAAACAAGTTTCTCTAGATTAGATTATGACTTTTGATAGGTATAGATTATGACTTTTGATGGGTATGTGTTTGGGTAAGACAAACATCTTAATTTTATTCCAGAAATTACTGAACACATTTCTAATGTGGCGGTATTTTTAGAAGAATGGATGATTTTCATAAGACATTGTACTTTGTATCAATATGTTTGATCACACTCAGACAATCAGTATGGTAGACAGTATAATTATCAGTTTAGTATAAGAACACCTTGTAATGGAATAGTATCAGAAATGCATCAAACTATAATGAAATGCATTTGGAGTACCATCAAATGTATTAAATGGTAGGGGCCTGACATCATTTTTATATGAACTGTGCCACTATTGTCTATAAAAGTCTACCCATATAATTAACATAAAGGGGCGACCAGCTGACATCATAAATTAAGTTATATTGGGAACTTTAGGAAAAACCCTCCCAAGGGGTTGGCATAAAGGGATGTCATGTGAGTATTAAACTGAGTGTAACCCTCAGATCGTCAGTCCACTGGTTGAAGAATAATCAACTTTATTGATCTGTCATTATGTTGATTTGTCATTAAAGTCTATTGGATTCAAAATCTCTTGTACAGTTTCTCTGTTGGCAGGACAGGAGGACACTGTCAGGCTTTTTGCCACTATATTACCTAAATTTAAATATTGTCATTCAGAGCACTTATTTGCAGAAAATGAAGATAGGATTGAGTCAGGTGTGGACATGAAGGTAGAGTTCATAATTAAGTCAGGTGTGGACACAAAGGTAGGTTTTAGAGTTGATTCAGGTGTGGACACGAAGGTAGGGTTCAGAATTGAGTCAGGTGTGGACATGAAGGTAGGGTTCAGAATTGAGTCAGGTGTGGACATGAAGGTAGGGTTCAGAATTGAGTCAGGTGTGGACACAAAGTTAGGGTTCAGAATTGAGTCAGGTGTGGACATGAAGGTAGGGTTCAGAGTTGAGTCAGTTGTGGACATGAAGGTAGGGTTCAGAATTGAGTCAGGTGTGGACATGAAGGTAGGATTTAGGGATCAGTCAGGTGCTGAAGAAGCTATGGTTAGAGTTAGAACTAGAGTTAAGATTGTTAATTAGTGTGTCTTTGAAAATTATGACATTATGTAACAATATGAAGATTGGTTCGTTGGTCTAGGATGCATGGCAGGATGTCATCACATCCAAATTAATTAATCGGTAAAACCAGATGTACATGCTCTATGTAAAGTTCCTGTCACACTAAAAGAACAAATAATTAAATGAATTGAACAAGATGGAAGAAATTACCGTCATTGCAAGACAAACAGATCCAACTGATTGGGTGAGTAGCATGATGACAATTGTCAAGACAGACACATTTTTAATATGTCTCGACCCACAAGATTTGAACAAGGCAATCAAACATGAATACTACCCACTACCTACAGAAGAAGAGGTTGTTTCTAACATGCGAAATGTCAAAGTATTTTCTGGGCTTGATGCTAACCAAGAATTCTGGCAGATTAAATTGTACGATGACAGTTCCAAGTTGTGCAAATTCAACGCTCCTATTGGAAGATACAGATTCCTGCGTTTGCAATTTGGGATATCGTCAGCATCTGAAGTATTCCAGCTACTGAGCTGTAGCACAGATGATTGAAGACATGAATAGTGTGATAAACATCGTAAATGATTTGCTGGATTGGGGTGAAACAGTACAAGAGCATGATGCCAGACTGAGAAATCTGCTCCAAAGGGCAAGAGAGTACAACCTCAAAGTAAACAAGAAGAAATGTCAAATCAGGACATCACAAATCAAGTATATTGGTCATGTATACAGCAGAAAAACTGAAACCAGACAAAGGGAAGGTGAGAGCTGTAGTTCAGTTACCTCCACCAGAAGACAAGCAAGATCTTCAAAGATTTTTGGGTATGCTGCAGTATCCTGTTAAGTTTATTCCCAACTTGTCAGAAGTAAGTCCTCCACTCAGACAGCTGCTGGAGAATGATGTTGAATGGTTCTGGGAAAGTGAACACATTTTTTTTTCAGAAACTCAAAGCTCTAGCAACAAATGGACCAACATTGACATACTACAATGTCAACAAACCGTTAACATTGTCAGTAGATGCCAGTTCTGAAGGCATGGGTACGGTTTTGTTACAAGATCAGAGACCAGTTGCATATGGGTGAATAGCGCTCACAGATTATCAATGCCAATATGCACAAATTGAAAAGGATTGTATATGGATATGAAAAGTTCCATCAATATGTATTTGGCGAAGTTCAAAGAGAAGTTCAAGTAGAAAGCGACCACAAGTCACTAGAGTGCATTTTCAAGAAACCTCTACATCAAATGCCATTGACACAGAATGTTGCTCAGATTTCAATGCTAGAATCTAAAAGTAAAGTACAAGCCAGGTAATGAAATGCACATTGCAGGTGTTTTGAATCGTGCTTACCTTGATGAATGCAATGAAGAACTGCTTGAAGAGGAGTTAGATGTAAATTTAATAACATCTCAGCTACCTGTGACGGAAAAGAATCTGCAAAAGTTCAGAAATTAAATAGCTGAAGATCCTGAAATACAGAAACTAAAGGAATATAGCATAAAAGAATGGCCTACAGAGAAAAGAGGTGTGCCCAAAGACATGCAGAAGAATTGGGCATACAAAGTGGAAATAAATTTCACATCCAGACTTATGTTCAAAGCGTCAGAACTCGTAATTCAAAGCAGATTGAGAAAGCAAATTGTCATACAAAAGAACCACTAATATCGCATGCATTGCCTGACAGACCATGGGCAAAAGTTGGTAGTGATTTGTTTCAGCACAATGGTTCTGAATATTTTATTTGTGTGGACTACTACTACAAATTTCCAGAGACTGCAAAGTTGAATGACACTACCAGCAGAAGTGTAATCCTTGCAATGAAATCACTGTTTGTAAGACATGGTATACATAATGTGGTAATATCTGATAATGGTCCACAAAATGCCAGTGGAGAATTCAAGTGTTTTGCAGAAAACGTCTAGTCCAAGAAATGCTCAATCTAATGGACAAGGAAAAAGAATGATCTAAACCAGGGGTATTCAACTCTGGACCTCGAAGCCAGATCCACTTCACTTTTTCATTGCAACCCTCTAATCTGAGACTTCTTTAGACCTGGGACACCAGGTGAGTCCAATTAATGTTGAGGTAGAACAGAAAACCAGCAGGCTCCGGACCCCGTAGGGTTAGAGTTGAATATCCCTGATCTAAACCATCAAAAGAATGCTCGCAGAGTCACAACAGGTGACTGGAGATCCATATATTGTGTTGCTGGAATACCGCAATATTCCACTAAATGGTATTGATTTGTCACAAGCACAACTTCTAATGAGAAAAGATTGAAAACAAAACTGCCAACTTCAGGCAAGTTATTGACTCCAAAGGGAAGTAAGAAAGTTCAAGAAAAACTTAAACAGAGACAGTAAAAGCAAATTTGTTAGGACAAAAACACCAAAAAGGACACCAGGAGACAAAATGAGAGTGCAGCAAGGACAAATCTGTAATCCTGCAACCGTTCTGAAAAAACATGACTTGCCAAAATCATATGTTCTTCGCACACCAGAAGGAAGGGTCTACAGAAGAAACAGAAAGCATCTATTAAAGACAAAACAACAGAACTTACCATCAACAAGAGATCAGGATGACTGCCATCTTATATCAGTAGGCAAAAAAATGATTGAAGAAGAATAGGTAACTTGTTGAACTCCTAACACTTTTATTACAGTATTTACAGTGTAGATGGCAAACAAAGATTAAAATTTGTATCTGCTTTATGAAGATGCTCGTCATTTTGTCAAAGCAATCTCTCACTAGAATTACTTCGGTACCTTGCGTGTCTGGTTGTTGCATTACTGCAGGAAGATCGACCGGATTAGCAAGTGTCTAGTGTACTTTTTTTTCTCCTACTCATCTTCTTTGCTTCCACCTGCTTTCTCCTGGCTCTCACGCATCAGTAACGTGCAGGAATTCTGCGACGTGCAGGAGTTATTAAGGCTCATTTTCACTACATCTAAGATCTCTGCTTGTGCCGGGTGCAAGTGTGCAGCGCGAAACAGCCTAACATAAACATTGTTATTAATACAATTTTTTATATTACAGTTTTTGGGGGCATTTCAAACTTTTGAACAAATATTTGCCCATACTTGTAACGTAACCAACTCAACACTGCAGTTCCACATCACATAAAGATCCAAGATGGCGTAATGTGCAAGGTAATGTGTTTTCATTGTGTCCCATGTATATAGTAGTAGTCTTTATTGTCACTATATATAGTCACAAGTACCAGTGAAATTAGCCATCATCCTGTCCATACAACAAAACATCACAAAGGGTAAACAGGACAGGAAGACAGGGATTTAGAAAAACAATACAGCATTAAATAAGGAAAGGTGAGAAGAAAAAAGGCAGACCCATATTATGCACCTTCGGGGGTACAGTGTGGTAACATGAAAAAACACCTCAGCAACATTAGCACAATCAGTACACTCTGAACAAAACTTGCAACAGGGGTTGTGGGGTGGGAAAAGGGGAAATGAGGTAGCCAAGACCAGACAAGGCAGCCATCCGGACCTGCGGCCATGTAGGCGCTTTCACAGACCCGTCTTGTCAGGCTGGCGGGTATGAAGCTGCGAAGGCCATATAGTCTTCGTCTTATTGTTTTTCTCTAAATTCGTTGAAAAAATTATCTAACCGTATACTGTGCAGCCTATATGGGTAACTGAATACTTGAATGTTTGTACTTTATGTGTAACTTTATGTCGCCTTGCACGTTGTCTTGGCCAGGTTGCAATTGCAAATGAGAATATGTTCTCAATTGATTAATCTGTTCCTGGATTAACCTTGATCATGTTCTGATCCTTTGATTGGATGAAAAACATGTCACTTCATATTTTAACAAATCAGATCGGTCAGAGGACATCCTCCTCTATGCATCTTAATTACTGTGTAAGTCTATGGAAGTAAGGTGAATGAGGGAAGCATAGCTTATGCTGGGTTCACACCAGGCATGGTCAACATTATGCACTCTGGCGGAACCCCAAAGGTTCAATAGAAAGCAATCCACACTGCTGCAGCTAATCTACCGGATCCAGCAAAATGTGGAGACGGTACGGCGGGTGTGTTGCAAGAGTTGAATTTTTCTAACGTGCTGAGTTTTGCCGTACGGTATCGGAAACGGAAATCGATGTACCACCGATGAAGAGCTAATATGTAGCTTTCGCGTATGTGTTTATGGGATTGCAATAAAAGCACTGCTGTTGCCAGCATGGTGAGCTAGCTAACATAAAAAACAGATGGCTGGACACTAGCAAAATGAGGTTCCCCTTTACCTCAAAGATGCGGAAGATTGATTACGATGTTGATTGCGGTGTACAGGTGTGTACACATTACAGTGCCATACAGAAATCGTTTGCCGTATTTGGTGTGATCCCAGCTTTAGAAGAGGATTGTGATTTTACATCCTCCGGCTATTCTAGTTTTTACCAGAGAGTGTGCTGTTTTTCCCTACTGCATACCACAAAAAAACAAAGTATCTAAATCAGACAGCATTTTATGTTATATTCAAACCATATTTTAAATTAAATTTACTGAGGATGATCCTTCCCTTCCTCCGCTGATGAGCCATCACTGTTCTGTATGTCATACAACATAGACATTTTTAGCAGACACTCCTGTTGAACACAAGCCTACCTGATCAGGCTGTTTATTATTAACAGTGGAAACTTGTTATAACAGATAATAAAGCCTTACTGCCATGATAAAGGATTACCTACAGCCAGGGGCGCTGCTAAGGATTTTGGGCCCCATGAAAATAATCTTGACAGGGCCCCCAACACAGTTGAGACAGGGCTTCTCTGGGCCCCCTCTTAGTCATGGGCCCCGAGAATCGTCATCGTTTACCCCCCCTTTACAGCGCCCCTGCCTACAGCCCTTACATATCAATGACGGGCCCATGGACTGCAACTGAACTCACCAACCGTATTTCCACATGACCCATTAATACCCTTTAGGGGTGACTTGTGTTCACCTTCTGTTTCCTATGGCAATAGAAAGGGTCTTAATTAGACTTCAACATGGTTCTTCATTCTCCTGCTGCAGTTAAAGAAAAACCCTGTCTTTCATCCTCTGTGGAATGGTAAGTTATTTTTATAAAGACTTGAAACACAGGTCACCATTAAAGCCTCCACATGTGCAATTAATTTTACCTTCCTGCAATTCCAGGAATTTACCTCATCGAGGGCCATGGGGGAGGTCTTTAAAGATTAAATCGTTTTTGGGGACCGTCATGACCGAGCATGTTACATTTAGTAAATCAAATCAAAAGCCTTTTTTATTTTCACAAATAGACTAGAATTTCTACAAACAATATGATCCTTGTCATTTTTTTAGACTGAAACATATGCCCTTCTGCCTTCCAGCCTTTGGCTCTTTTGCTATCATTGTGTGACTCTGACCATCTGCCTGTTCTTGTCATTGAGTAAATCTGTGTGTCAAAGTGCGTCTGTCTGATTGTCTTTCTTGAGGCTAATATTTCCCCTACTGAAGTCAATGTATTTACATATGCATAACTACATATGATGCATATCTATTTGCACATTTTGGAATGACGCTTTTCTGCTGATAACAAGCATGACTGAGTAGAGCAGATGGAAATATTTTTCTTGTGAACAGCAGATTCAATTTACTGATCTAGCACTGGCATTTACTATATTGAGTGAGACTTAGGCAGAGCCATGAAACCATCAATGTCTGTGCACATATGGAGCACCTATACCCAACAAACCACCCAGGTTCTGAAGGACCCAGACTTGGAACACGTACACCCACCTAAACCCACCCAGCCTCTGAAGAACCCAGACAGGGAACACGTACACCCACATAAACCCACCCAGCTTCTGAAGAACCCAAACAGGGAACACGTACACCCTCATAAACCCACCCAGCCTCTGAAGGAACCAGACTTGGAACACGTACACCCACGTAAACCCACCATGCCTCGGAAGAAACCAGACAGCGAACACCCACTGTCTTTGTCACATTGAGCTTCTACACCACATTAATCCATAGAGCAAAAAATGATTGCTACACTATGCTTCTTTCTTCTGATTGTAACCAAGTGTGCCTACATGGAATACAGCCTATTGGCTGAATTAAATTGCTCTGAATAATGAGCGTTCAGGGCGCTACCAGAGGGATGAATATTCCTTTCATTTTCAATAGATCAACACCCTGCTCTGCTCCCATTGCATGAGTCTATGGGGGCTTTTTTCCCCGACCATTAGCATCATACCTTATCGTAGTTAAGAGACAAAAAGACAATTTCTCCCATGATGAAATGTCTTTGATCTCCCAAAAGCATGTCTGTTCTGCTGCTGCCAATCCCAAAGGCCTGTGGTGTGGCCTCTTCCCCCGCCACAGGCTGTTCAATCCTCATCACTTTCCACCCCTAACGCGCCTACCTTTCTCCCTTGACTCTTCATTCCCTTTGGTTTCTGTCTCTTGTTTTGCCTTCGTCTCTCTACTTTCATCCTCTCCTGACCAATATGGCCCCAATCCAGGCATCAAGACCTTACACAAGATGCTCTTTAATCTTGACTTGAAATGGCCTCTAATGTAGTTGAAAATGCATTTACCTTTACGTCCATCTTTGAAAATGCCCCTATTACCTATTGGTAAGGGGGCTGTGCCTATAATTTTGTCTTGTTCTCACCGCTAATCAAGGCAATTACTGCCCTCAGAGAATCACCAAAGAAAGTTTATGATGACAGGAAACACACCGTAATGGCCGAAGCAAAATAAACCCAGGGCTTTAGCCCAAATGGCCACATGGCTTTCTTATGTGTAAATGTGTGGTTGTATCTTAAAGTGGTTAATGGTCCAAAGACGATGCAGCCTGTGTGCTTTAAATTACAACACAGGCTCCAGCCACACACATTACTTAAGATTTTCCTCGGACAGACTTGAAAAGACAACCCCGTTTTTCTCTGCTTCACTCCTTAGCCTGCAGTCTCTCATAACAAAGCAATAGCAACTCCAAGTCCCAGTTGATACCAATCACATTGTCTCGTTAAACCGAATAAACCATTTGTTCTTGAAGCTTGACAGTAAGTGATCTTTGCCTGCATGTGTTCTTGTCAGCCATCAATGCAAAAAGCAGAAACCAAAATCTTGACCTTTTCTTACCTCCTGCATTGTCATAGTTAGATTCTTTCCCTTAGATAATCAGTAACGCACAAATCACGGTGCTCCAAATAATGAAATAGAAGTGGGATAAATTCTATACATTGTCTACATTCAACATAATTGCAGTGCTACCGTGGAGCTTTCACAATATAACCACAGGCTGGGTGGTTTTACTGCACCTCACAAAACTTGTCAAGTCACCGCCGATGGAAGACAACTGGAAAAGAAATGATTGACGATGACTGGAAGGGAGTGATTATGTGGTGCTGGGACATCTTTCACACATTCCCACTGGCCAGAGCAGCAAAGAGTCTTTCAATCATGCCTGTGTGAAAAGGTTTCAAGCAAGAGTTGTGACAGATCCCACGCCATAGGATACACATTCTGTATAGGTAACCACTTGAACAACTGAGATAATGTTGGCCTTAAAGGACGTCATATGTCACCCAGCTAAAACCCCTGTCATCCCCAGTGAGCTACGCAAAGTAGATTTTCTGCAAAGTCAGCCAGAAGCCTTATGTATTGGCTACTCGCTCATTGGGAATATCAATTACAGTACACATTCTGAAGTGTTCAATTAAGGTCGCTGACTGCTACGGTGTCACCTTCATAGACAAAGCTATTCCTCTGATTCAGATGGGCTCAGTGCCATCTCAAGGTGTCTGATGGCATCACCGTCCAGCATTAACTGATGGAGCTTGGAAAAGTTTCTCCGACTTCCTGTCATTGAAAACAAATGGCTGACTGGAATAGCTTAGTGGAAGTGATGTTGCGCCATTTCCAATTGTTCTCCGGGTGTGCAGAGGGAACTAGCACCTTTATCAAAATAAAATAAACAATGAGTGGACCTGTGATTACTCCCAGCTCTTTATCGCTATTTGACAATGCCATACATTTTCAATCAATCAAATGTATCTTATAAAGCCCTTTTCACAACAGCAGTTGTCACAAAGCGCCTTGACAGATACCTAGCTTAAAACCCCAAAGAGCAAGCAACAACAAATGATGCACAGTGGCTAGGAACATAAATGGAACATTCAGAGGATGCCATTTTCACTGGACAACATGCAGATATGCATTCTAGTAGGTTGAACTGGTGCTATACTTCTACTGACAAATTAAACAGGTTTGAAGCACCTGAAGCCTGCTGTTTGCACACAACTAACTGGACATTGCTAAGGAACAAATTGATCAGGTTCTTAATTAATTAGAATGTAGTGATCTGTGCTCAGTAGGGACTAGCAGGAGGCAGATACAAAGAGAAATCAAGATGTAATAGAACATGTAAACACGTACAAAACAAACGTACTAACTTACATCACAGCAAACAATACAGGAAACAATGAATGACAGGAATAACACAAACCCAGGCACTTAAATATGTGTTAATGAATGCTGGAGACAGATTGATCTATTGGTTGAATATGATGTAATGGTAAAGGGGCAGAGCAGCCGGCACCGGGAGAAGGGGTAGAGCACCCGGCACCGGTGCCGGAGTGGAAAGAGGAGCCTCTGGCTCTGTTGTGGGATGCGGAGCTTCTGGCGCCGGCATGGGAGGGCAGAGCCACAGGCACGTGCATCAAGGGCAGAGCCACAGGCCCAGGCGTAGTGGGCAGAGCCACAGGCACAGGTGTAGAAGCTGGAGCCACAGACACTAGCGTGGAGGGCAGCACCACAGGAACTGTCATGGTGGGTTGCAGTCTGGACCACCAAGGGGGGGCTGTAGTGGCTGCGGCAGGGACGGGCCAGTCTGCAGTGGAACGTCCAGGAGATCCACTAGCTGGCTAGGCTGCCTGGCTAACAGGACAAGTGGTAATGGGGCTGCTACCCAGCTAAACTAACAAGCCGGCAGGACTGGATGTAAAGAAGCCGGTAGCCGGATACATGTGTTAATGAAAGATGAAGACCTGGTGGATGTGGTTACTGGTAAAAGAGACAATCTATTGGTTGAATATGATGACATTGATAATCTGTGTGAAACAGAAAACAGAAAACCAAGTAAGTGGGAATGTAGCCACAGACTCCAGCTCTGTGATCTGAGAGACACAGTACCACTTCTTTAACACCAATGGGTTAATCAAATTGGGTAAGACCTACACACACGTCAAGAGAAGATAAACATAAATTGGTAATCAAAATGTCCTTGACCGTGGTACAGGAAGTCAGAAGGGAATATAAGGCAGAGATTACAGATGCCACAGCGGAAACCCAGCCTGTTCCCCTGTGCATGTTGACTGTGATTGGAAGAGTGTGTGCCTCTACTCTGTTCTCTTCTGGGTGCTGGCAGCTCTGAACTCTGATCTGTTGCAAATCACTAGCTGTGTTACCGCAACACTTCCCGGCTGCAACCCACCACAACCGCAGCTTGTACTTCTTAAAAGATATACAATTGGGAACTGTGATCAAACTGTTTAATGTCAAACTGTGTTCAAGTGTTAAACTTCACAAGGACCAGTGATCCCCCTGTTCCAAGATGGCAGAGGGCTCTTGACGTAGTGAGGGAGAAGGGATCCTGCTGTATCTCCTCCCAGCTGCCTCATTAGAACTCGGCGAGCACCCAGAACAACAACTGCAGTACATCTTAAGTGGTACCTTATCTCACAATGAAAAATAGAGAAGAGCATCAAGAAAATAGGAAAGTGTCCAAATGTAGAGATTGCCTTACGGCTATTTACTCCTAATAAGAGGTTGATGTGATGATTTTTCAGTTGAGTTGGGGCGCTGAAGCATGCTGTATAAAATATTCAGCTAATCTATGTCCTCAGGAGTCCTTCTTGGAATTTTAGTGGCATGCAGTTTAAATGAGGGGACCTGATTCAAATGGACCCACTCCTCCTATCAGACAGAGGCCTAATTTACCCTATGAATTCACAAATGGCTGCTCTACACTCGATTTTTCTTCCAGTGTAATGCCAGCTTAGTTATGCATGTTTTAGTTAAAGTATACACATAGCTCCAGCCAGAGGTGTCATGCACCTATTTCTTTAAGGGGGCACAGTGTGCACAACACACGGAAACAAGTGCCCACAAATACAGATATTAAAAGAAAAATCCACTTGGTTCAAAAATTTGAGGGGGCACATGCCCCACCCGTCTGGCTCCAGCATTGACTTTGTGATGTACTGAAAGTCAGAAAGCAAGCAGAATAGACAGAAGCTGTTAGAGCATTCAAACATAATTTATTGATAGCAGTCTGACTATGAACTTGTGTGATTAATACACTGAATAAAACAAGATTTCTACTGGTTGCTTACACGGTAGTGTGTCACAGAAAATGCCAATCAAATCCCCTGCCGTTACAGGCTCATCGTGTTTACAGTTACGCAATGCAAGATCAAAACCAACTCTGTTACTTGGTTCATGTTACAGAGAAGTTGCTTGCATGCAGTACAACATTTAATGGTGAGGAAAAACATGAAACAGGCAAAGCAGAGGGACGATATCAACACTGGTATTCTTCCAATACCACATTAGTCTCCTGTGAATCTCTATGGGAAACAAATATGGCAATATAAACAAACCATTATAATCTTTGTAATGGCCTAACACTAGACGTGTTTCGGGAAAAAGTTCATCTTTAATATTTTAGATGAAACATATTGAATAACATTTCTTGCCTTTTCTCCCCTTTCTAATGAAAACCCTATGTCTGGTCACTTTTTCTATTCTTTCTTTTATTATTCAGTTTTTATAAACTGTAGAGAGTGGAAGTAGTAGAACAATTGACGGTTGAATCTGTTCTATAGATTTTTCAGAGAACATATTACTTCTAGTGTGATGATTGCACATAGTACATTCATAGCGATTGACTTGAGAGCTACTTCCTAATTGAAGAAAATTAATTCGATTTTAATTCTTATTTTACTGCAGGTAAGTTTTCCCTTCTGAGGAATATAGATGTAAAGAAGGTAGATAACAAGTATGCGAACAGGAACAGTACTTGACTGTAGCTACAGTATATGAAACAAAAATCCATAAGCAGATTCTTACAATCAAGGCCAATAAGTCTAATAAAGGATAATCATCATCATTATCTTTTCCTGGCCAATCAGTCATACTGTAGATTAAAGTGCCATGATTGCATAATTATACCATTGACCTTTTAAATAACTTGAACTCCTGTTATGATTCTATTCAGGTGTCTTAATCAACTGTGAAAACCGTTGGCAGCAGAGCGTGCTAGTTTAAGCTTTTGCAATGGAAATACAACATGCAGATCCAAGAAGACATATTCAGCTTTAACCCAACAGAAGAAGAATGTACAATCACTGATTGTGGTCCAGCATGAAACCTTAAAGGTACTATTTGTAGATTTTGAAATGTAACAACCAAACTAGATTATTTTTAAGTGACCATTTACAAACTTAAATTTAAAACATGCGTTCACACCATGTGAAATTCTACACAGTGCCTCTTTAAACTAAAATGATATATTATATACTAGATATTAATATCATACATAACTATATTATTGACTGAGTTATTGATATATGATATATTATTGAATTTAAATTGAAAATTATTTTAAAAAACTATTCTCAAGCATGTTTCAGTGGAGATTGTGTAGTGTAAACAACAGCCTAGAGTTTATTTTCCCAATTTTTTATTTGCTGTCACAGATTCCTGAAGTTAATCAAATGGTCAGCAGCGTCGACGTAATCCAGCATGTTTCCTTTAATCATTTCTGTTGGAGTCCATTCTTTCCCACTGGTATCCTCTGGAGGCAACACTTCTATACTAAGACAGCTGCTCCGTTTAGATGTGTATTCTAATGAGACGATTAGAACAAAAAGCGAACCTACGTTCAAATCATGTTTTAAAAAGTGAACATTAAAGTACATATTATATAGTCTTATCTCGTTAAGATTTACAGTTTCATTTCAGTCATTCAGCGGATGCTCCTATCCAGAGCGGTTTACAGTAAGTACAGGGACATCCCCCTGAAGCAGCTTAGGTAAGTGTCTTGCTCAAGGACACAAAAACATTTAGCACAGTCAGGAATCAAACCATCAACCTTCTGGCTACGAGTCTGACTAGATCAATAATAATGTAAATGTGTGCTAATAAATGCACCATTTTGAGAGAGAGAAAAAGGAAAAGCAAGGATTCACACAAGATGGCTTTTGGAGTCTGACTCGAGAAAGCAGACAAGCTAAAAAGTCCAAAGCTTCTCTAGCTGGATTTCCCAGCTTAATCCTCAACTGCCAAGCACCAAGAGTCGGACAGAGATTTACATGAATGTGTGTGCAGCACACTGAAAAAAGCAAATCCTGTCTTTTACAGCCCATTATTCCACACACACAAGGCTGGAGCAGCATATCTATAACACCACCAGATAGAACAGGGCCTGAACAACAACAGCTGTGTTTGTCTCATTAACCTGCAAAAATGAAGCTATAACTGTTCCTCACCTGCTGTGTTTTTGTTATGAAACAGAATGCCTTTTTGTCACATTGCTAATTTATTACAGTGGCTGGCAACACCTCGTGTCCTTTTGTCTTTTCCTGGTTCATAACTAATTATCCTAATCTTGTCAATATAAAAATGTTTACACATGTAAGACTTGTTTGGAATGTGGACAATATCCAGACAAAAGACACATGTCAGATCCAGGTCTAAAAGGGGCTAAGGTCATGGATCCAATTGAGTTTCTGCCCATGGTCATGAGGGAAATCAAGCCCTGCAGAGTCCTCAGATACCCTCTTCCCCCCAGGCTGCTGGAACGGAGAGGGAGGGAAACTGGCACTGTCAATACTTCTGTATTCTTTATTTCTGTATTCCTTATGATCATACACATCATTGTTACAGACTGCAGACTGAGGAAATTGCATGAATATAATTCAGTGGAAAATTTTATTAGTCTATTAAATGGTTGTGAAGTGCGTTTTGTAAAATACGGTTTTCAATCATCATTGTGAATTGCTCAAATCGGAGGAAAACAAATCAAGAAAAACAATGATCAACGACTTAAGTGGTCTAGCTACTATAAGAAATCTTTTCCACACATTCTGAGTGTTACATGTATTTAACGTTGTTTCTTTAAGGTGGAGAGCGACTTGTTATTAATGATGCATCTAGACCGGGAAGATAACTTCTACTCTGAGTTTCGATTACTGACTTTGAGTGCCGATGTAGACAACCAGACAGGCTTTTTCAAAGATGACAACTGGCCTCTCTCCTTTAATACGCTTACTGGCAACAACATCAATTTCGCAATCAACGCCACCAATGAGGCTCTTTTGAATAGCGGCACACAAGAGCAGTGTTTCAGCCAGTTAGTTGCTCATCAGTCTGAGCTACAGCTCATCAGTATGCTCTGAGTGCAACACGTGCTGCTGGGGTTATATGCTCCAGAGATCCATTTCATTGCTGCTGTTTCCTTCAGAGACCTTCAGTTATAGACAGTAGAGACAAGTAATGAGATCTGTGCAGGACGAGAGGAATGATATAACAAAGGGATGTTCACAAAGACCGGAAGCAGCAGTCACACCCACAGCTGACAAAGCACCTGGGATAGTTTTTGAATTCTGGTTGAGTCTTCCAGAGCCCGTTTCTGTTGTCTAAATGGAGATATTGGTTTGATTTAAAGACCACTCCGACTTACACACCTCCCAATAAATTGCGATGCCCAGTTCTGTAGCAGAAATGTGTCAGAAATGGAGCTGGTGGAGAAGCTTGGACGTGGTTTGTTTTCCACCTCACGATGAAGCTGTCTGCTCATTGATTGCACACTGCATGATGAGATATTGAGGTAGCTTAAGGGATAAATAAGTGACAACAAGTCTGTATTTTTTATGTTTGTAAATAGCCTGGATCTTCTGTATACTGTACACAACGAAATAATCGGTTGTAGTATTAAATTATATTTTGCACATAATTGGACTGGGAGAAAAAATTGCAACTTGTGCATTCAAAGTTCTTTCAAAGTTTGTTATTTGCATTTTGAAATGTCAGACTTGATTTCCCTCAATGAAAAATGTATCAAATGTCCATTTCCGTTTCAATCCACACAAAACATTCTTATTTCCTGTTGCTTCAGAACTATTTCTGCGATAGCAAATTAGGAGGAATGCTTACAGAGACTTAAATGCACTCCACTACCTCAAACAGATTTTAGATAATGCATCTTCTTTGCTTTATAAGATGTTCACTAAGACACAATGCTGTGTAGCTTCTCGGAGTCTGACTAAAATGAAATCAGTTACTCAATTAAATGGTAAATCATGCAAAAAAGAATAACACAGCAATGCAAAATACTATCCTGAATATAGATGAGGATATGCATATAATTAGGAAAGAAATGGTATACTGTATGCATACATCATTTAGGATCCCTGACCAAATATATAATCAAGATATGAGATCAGAGCTAATCAAAATAGTGAATAGTAAATGTTCAGAGTCTTCTCGAATCTTAGCATCCCATTCATGAAAGAAATTGAAAAAATTGAAATACATCTAGATACATGCAGACTTTTGCAAATATGGCTCACTAAAGACACAATCCCATTGAATCCCATTCAAGCATAGCAAACCAGCCTGAAATATACTCAGATATTCTGACCTGGCAGATGCCTAAGAGGACACCTGAAGGGTGTTTGGCATCACCTTTACAGTATATGTAATTACAATAAGAAAGATTCTGTGATCCACTTGAGTAAGTGCTGAGTAACATCAAATTCTACAATGACCATGCCAGTGGGGCTTGATCTGAGCTAGCAAATCCCCTCAGAGAAACCCAATTATAGCTGCAGTGTCTCTACAGTAACATGCTTTAGATATACTGCACCCCCTAAGGGAACTGGGTAAGGAAACCCCTAAAGCACTGCAGAAATATCCCTTCCTAGCGAAATACCAATCCAAATATTGGTTAAGGAATGAAAAATAAAAGAGACTACAAATGGCTGAATGGTAATCTGTTTCATATCTGCTATTATTGAATTTACAGTCGCTGGAAGATCACCGATGTGGCTAAGAATGCAAATACCCCATTGCAGTTTTCTTCAGCTGATATAAATGAAGTATTCAATAACAAGAAGACTCTCCTTAAAGTCAATTAAAGAGATTGGATAATCCGAGAGTGTAAAATTGCTGGTTCTCATACTCATGGCCTTGAAGTTGTTTTATAGTATAATGTTAAATCCAGGGACCAAATGTGGGGTCTCCAATAAAGTTTCTGTAAATTCCAGCAGAACAACATTGTCTATTCATACATAATTCAATCTGCATGTTTTTAACATTTAACATTTTAATACATTTTACAAAATGTATTCTGCAATGTTAACCATCCAATAACTTGTGTGACTAAATATTATATGACAATTTTTCGTAAACAATTGTCCATTATTTACGAAAAAATGCAGTGACATGGTATTATGCTACACCTGTAAAAATTGATCAACCAAAATAATTGTCTTGACATTTTACTCTGGCCTGTATATTCTACAATATAGTGGACCCCACGAAACCCAGCGATAAACATGATTCCTTAGAATACATTTTACATTAATATATACAATTGCCATTTTAGCCTCTTGGTGCAGGAAATGTCACTGTGTAAATGCAAACAGCAGAATCAATCAAATGCCCCGGTTATAGAAGTCGCAATCAATACATCATTGTCAATGAACTAGATTCTCCAATGTAAATAAAACAGAAGAAAATGCCTTAAGGTAGAAATAAAACTATATTAATGTGTGTGTGTGTATGTGTGTGTGTGTGTGTGTGTGTGTGTGTGTGTGTGTGTGTGTGTGTGTGTGTGTGTGTGTGTGTGTGTGTGTGTGTGTGTGTGTGTGTGT
>JACXGM010000365.1:32781-54457 GCA_016801145.1 Umbra pygmaea | reverse complement strand
TTCAGTATTTAAAATGTTTCTGTGCGTGCGTGCGTGCCAGTATTTATTTAAACTATTCAGAGATGCATGATTTGTTGTGCACGTGTGGCGACAATGAGCATGCTTTTTGACTTGTATTGATGTCATTGCTAAAGGGATTATGTAATCCAATCGAGTTGCGCTCTAAGGAAGATGGATGAGGTGCACAGCAGCATTTGTTAGATATCAAACCAATCCATTCTCAGGAGGAAATTGGACACCAAACACACCACATCAAGGTTAGCAGGAAGACACTCACTGGCCTTTTACCTCTGAGCTCAGAGGTGCCCAACATGCCCTACGTTGTTAGTCGTTAATCTCCGTTGTTAATCTCCCAAAACTGGAAAGTTTTTCAATTGCATTGCTCTCAATGGGACTCATTCCCCAGCCAAGAACCACAATTAAACTTGACTGGCAGCCAACTCACTGTATACTGTATAAGAAGGAGCAGATACAACACAAGACATGTGAAACTCGCTCATAGGACTTTTAGTTATTGAAAAGTGTTCTCCAGGCAGATCTGCCTTGGAGGCAGAAGTCATTTGATTGGTTGATTCAAAACTGACGGTGGACCTCACATGACATCGGAAATGTGCACATAAGCATAGTTTTCTCCATTTTTAATCATATCTAACCGTACACCTAACCTTAACTACACTGGAGTGTTAAAACGTAATCCTGTGCTATATTATATAAATCATAATTATACATCAAAATTAAACTTATTATGAAGTCCGCCCTCAGTTTTGAATCAACCAATTAAATGACTTCTGCCTCCAAGGCAGATCTGCCTGGAGAACACTTTTCAGTAACTAAAGGTCCTATGAGCTGAAAGGCTTCCTTAAAACACTTGGCTAAGAATGCCACATCAGGCCATCTGACTTGGAAGAGCTATGTGTCATGAATGTCCCAAATGTCAGGAAGATGGAACTGCTTTGGCACTGATAAAAGCTTCTCTCTTTAGCTGAAAACCTAGCCAACTATCATGTAAAATAATCAGATTTACAATTGAAAATAAATATCCCCTGGCAAATACTCTAATGCTTGCAATTATAACTGACAAGCAAATCATACTTTACAGGCTCATAGGCTACTTGAATGTATCAATACCCTAACTGAAATAAATATTAACATTATTATGTTTTGATCATAAAAAGAGATGGCTGACTGGCTGGCTTAAGCACTGTAGCTTCTACCATTTCACAATATCATGGAATCACTAGTTATTGCTGCTAAACATAATATCTCATTGTTTTAAAATTGCTAAGATTCTGTTTGCAGGCTACATTGATTCATTGCCTATTTTGATTAATTTAGGGATCAAAGACACAAGTGGACTCAATCAATAACCAAAGGCACATCTCATTTCTGTTTTAAAACTGAGAAAATGTTCAACATTTTAGATTCCACAAATCAAGTTTTGAGGACCGATTAAAGACAGTTAATTTGTCCATAAAGTTATGAGTTATTGTATCCTGACTAAAGTATGACTGTGAACAAGAAATTTGCATAAACTCTCCATTCTGGTAAAACAAAGTGAGATTTGGCCTACTCTTCCTTGCTTTATTGATGGTGGACTTTAAGGAACAAACACTTCTCACTGAGCAATCTATGTTGAAAATAAGTTTTTGTTGTTGAACGGAGGCTATAAAGACGTCTTTCAAATTATATTCATCAGCTGATTATTTTTGATCTGTCTTTTTTTTTATTGAGAAACAACAATGACAACTGTAGGTCTGTAGGTCTTCAGATTAGCATCACAAAAAAATAAAACTTCTGTGGAAATTGCAGTGGAGATTGCAGCAAGTCCGAGAGGTAGCCATCCATGTGCCTAGGTGTAATGAATTGTACACAAATTATTACCTATAATAAAGTGTAATGTAATATAACAAACAATGCTTTTGCCATATTCTTTTGCAATAAGCTATAACTGAAACTAATGCAGACTGATTTATTTTTTGCTACAATAGTTCCTCTAACAGAAGCTATAGAATCTAAGAATTTCAGTTTTGTATTTCCAAGCTTTTCAACTAGTTTTTGAAATATAATGTAGATTTTCATAAATCTGTATGCCCCGTAATTAGTAAGGCACAAAATATAAGGATACTATTTAAGTATCTAGCATCAATCAATGCATCAATCATTCAATAGTAGTTTCAGTTCATTACATTTATCATAGTCAGGTCAACTCTGGACACATTTGCATACATAACATTTTTATCTAAAACATCCCCATGTGGGACACCTTTTTGTAATCAAAGAAAACGGATTTCACACCATGAGAAATATACATTCTGTCCAGTCTGCTAAAATGAACAGCCACTGCAAGGAACCCAATCTTAGCCCCTTGTCCTGTATATATATAAATAACACAATTATTGTCTTCTAGTGCTCGTTATTGAACTGGCTTGAACTGGATTGTCATGTCATGGTAAATAACTACCATTACAACTAATCCAATGCTATTTTACAATCCAGAGTGACTTTCTGTTTCAAATCCCAACTATGCTTTGAAGAACCATACATGCAGCGAGAATGAGCATGCATCGTGTATGCTATTGAAGCTCATATAGAGTTAGTCCTCCCATTATAGTAAACACAGTTTGTGTGAGGGCCCAGCACATTGTTTTAAATACACCAATATAATGTCTCAATTGCAACATAATACCACTTTACTGTACACAGATACAGCGTCTGTAGCTTTATGCTAACTGGTTATATTAATAAGCTCCTACATGTACTTTGGCTTTGTTAGATATTTAGTAACAGTCTAAAATGGGCCTTAAAAGCATGCCTATATTTCAGTCTTCTAATCTCTCAGGAGGATATACATAGAGGGAACTATAACAGACATGATGGTATGAGATGAAAGAGCCTCTGTACAGCCAGGAGGAGAGCAGGCGCTCTAGAGCTATAAGAGACTACAGTACTTACTTCATGGCACATAGGGAACAGAGCTCAGAGCAGACAACCTGCCAGCTGAAGGTGTAATTCAGACCGTCATGTGGCAGGCAGAATCTGAAAGACTAACTTTTGTTTTCCAGAGGATCAAATGTTTTTTACTAGAAGCATGAGTTTAGCAAAAGCCAAAGAATATGCTGCCTGAACACCCTCCCTTGACATTTGCCAACTAAGGATGAAATTTAAACAGACATTTGTATAGGAATTCCAGGAGCAAAAAATAGAAGATGCATTTATGCAATACCAAATGCAAGTCTCTCTTTCAAGGACATGGTTAGAAAAACATGTTGATACGAGGCACAGCATTTAAAAAACTTTCTATGAAAGTATTGTCGGTTTTTTTCCCTTCATTTTTTTAATTCCCAAACACGTTTTAGGATGATTAACAACAAGTTCTTAGTATGAGGACTAACGTCTAAAGAAGGATATTTTAGTCATGGACAGTTCATTTACAAGCATATACAGTCATGATCAAAACAGTACACATCTGATAACAAGAGATGACGAGTGCTCATCTGAGCAGAAATCATGAGTGTTTTATAGACAGTGAGCTCGCATAAAGCGGGCACAGGAACAAGCGTTTGCCGGAGCTACACTAGAGATATTTAGAAGTCAATAAACGACATACATTGGGACTGAATAAAAACGATTTGAACACTGAGCTGTAGACTCATCCATCAGCTGGTTGGGACCGGGAGCGCACCCGCATAAAAATTACAATAAACTCATTACATAGGTATTATAAAAGGTCGAGTTAAATCCCCGGTAGGCTACCAAACAGCAGATGTCTTTAAAACAATGCACCAGACGGCAGAAACAAGCAAGCTGAACCTACCTCTTATATCGTCTTCATCCCATTCAGACGTCTGGTCCTGATGCGACAGTGCTGCCTTGATCAGCATCCTAAAGCAAAAGTCGATATGTCTCGAGGAAGCATGATCGTAGAGCATGGATTTGGGGCTCATACGTTGACAAGAGACCCGTCCAATCAGAGAATAATGCGATAGAATACTAGCCAATCCACATGAACGAAAGGAAGCCACTTTGCATACTGTAGCAAGGTCGAGTGACGTTGTAAGAGTATTTCCAGTCAAGTACATTTTTTTAAACACGTTTCGCCGAGGATTAGGCAAGGTTAAAGCCCAGCTGTTTGTAATTGTAACAGATGTGATCAGGGGAGAAACGGGGGTATTTAGGCTGTGTAAAAAAATAACGCATAATGTACATACCTACCAAGATTAAAAACTAGAAGTAAAATAATATTTTGTTTGATTTCTTAACATTCAGCAGTTATTTTCTTATCCGTTATCCATACTCCAGTGGCAGCCTCCATTACGACTCAGATCAAATGTGCACATCCCAAAGGCAGGATTAATGACACATATGCTGCCTGCCAGAATCTGAACAGCAGGACCGCATGGCAGAAACTGCTTGAAACGCCACCTAGTCCATTAACAGTAAGGAATAGTAGATGTTAATGTTAGCCTATTAGTTTAAACAAGTAAACATCGTAGTACTAGGCTACTATCTAGAGTATTTCTAAATTGATAACTGGAATCGACTAAACTCGAACATAAAGTAAGTTTACTGAGTAGGCATGCTATGTGTTCGTACAATCACAGCAAATTTGTAGTGGTATTAAAAGAAAGAAATTAATTTCAACATTTATGACTGGACTGCATAATGGCTGGACAGGGTGGAAGGGACACATTGAATTCTTGCCAAAGGTTGTGCCAAAGGGTAATTAAGGATGACCGTCTCCACATGCAAATTTTAAACCATAAAGGTTGCAAAAGTAATCTACCTGGATGTCGCCCAGGTTACATTCTGGAAATAGCCAAGGGGGTAGGCTTGGACCCGGAAGTTGAAGCAGCCCTGGTGGATTCTGATGCTACCTGGCTATCACCTCATGTTAGCATTCCATAGACTCCCAATTCATTTTAGGGTCACTTTGACAGTGAATAAATTTACATCTGAAGCGTTTAAATAATCTTTTTGTCTATTGATTATTTCTAAAGAAACAGGACAATGTATAAAAAGCTCTGTTACCTTGTACCTCAGGTTATGGCCCTGTAGCAGCCGTTTTTGTGAAAATATGCTAACTGTTGTGATAACCACGCAACTTTCTGTCACACAGTTGAGAAATTACTGTATAGTCCAGGCAAAGCATGTAGGAAACAGGGGGAGGTGGAGGCATACAGTCAAGAGAAAATCTTACAGAGTCCATGAAAAGCAACAAAAAAAAATATTTCAGCAATGTTTTGATGGATTGGAAATACTTCCTATTCATGCTCACCATCTCAGGAAGAGGCAAGATTCGGAATGATTCAGATTTCTCTTGGCACGGCTACGAGAAGAATTACAAATTTCGGAGACGTTGCTCATGTCACATCTACATCATCACACTCAGCTTGAGGCTGCGCAGTAAGCTCAGCTACCATCAAAAAGTGCTTCAAATTGACTTCACTTGCTCTCCATAGGAATGAATGGTGTCTGTTTGTCCATTCATTTATACTGTCTATGGAAATAGCCTGAAACAAAGATCTAGTGAAAAATAATTTGTTTGAATGGGCACTCCTGGAATATTAATTATATTTTTAAGGATGTTTTCCTATTCGATAGACAATCTATGTGGGTTGTTTTTTGATTAACCTTTTAATTCAGCCAAAGAGAATAATGACGGATTTGAATGACATTACTAATGGCTGTACTGTCTGGAGTAGATCAATATGGTCAAAAAACATTATGGAAATGTTTGTGTAGAGTTGGATATTTGTCAAGAAATTACAGTATTGATTTCATTATATGCATTAAAAGAAATGTAAATCTGCAAAATAAACACTTTCCTACGGCAAACATTTCAGCTGTCCATAACTGCTGACATTTTCCAAATTACTAAGAAATAAGAAATGAGGATGTATTGATTGTCTTAACATCCCAGAGTTAATAATACTTGGTGGAAGCAATTTACACAGCCTTTACAGAGCTGTGAATTATTTTGAATTATTTGTATTTTCATAACTCATACTGCAACATAATTCCATGGAAAATCCAGGAGCCATCAACACAATTAAAAAGCCATTTTGCTATTAAGCATTATAGGTTATGCACTTAGCCTGAAAGAAGTTGTATCCCAGGGTTAGTTTTTAACAACATACTGTTATTATTTCTGCTATTTTTACATGACTTAGCTATTTTTATTTAGATCATAATGCCGGAGTCACTTCTAAACCCATAACAAGATGCTGCTACCACAAAGCTTGTAAATACTTTAAAATACAAAGGAATCAATAACCTCACATTTCTATCCTGTATGAAGAAGTGAAGTAATCTATGTTTAGAATCCATTAAAAATCATCCATTCATTTTGCAACATGGCCAATAGGTTATACTGCAAGACAACACTGTAAATAATGGCATGAATTAAATCTAGTAGAACACAACACATTGAAACTCTCTGTATTTTGTGGCATTTTAGCAGCAGCATCATGTTATGGGTAAGCTTTTCGTCAGAGTGATCTGAAGAGTTGTGCTAGTACCCATAGAAATATGAAAGGACCAATGCCCAGATAAAAAAGTTAAATCAAAATCCCCAGTTTTCTGAATGGTTTTCCAAGAGGTGTTGAAATGGGTGGAGTCCCAAAGGAGGTATGGTAAAAACAAATATTGTGTGTGCTTAAGCAAGGTACTTTATTCTTATTGTAGCCCTGGATGAAAACATCTGTTATGACATAATGACACATTATTGTCCATCAATAATAACTAACCACAATTACTGAGTAGTTTTGACATAAACAATGGACAAGTGTTCCCCTAAGAGTTGTGCAACTTCATCTAATATTTTTCTATATATAGTTGAAATGGCTGCCAAATGTGCATTTATGAAAAATCAACTCTTGTGTTTAAAGGCACCTTCAAACCAAACATTTTCTTTAATATAAATTTATTTTGAAATTGTGAACATTGTGTAGCACATCTTTATGAATTTAAAACACACATTTTAAGGCTCCAATGTTTGAAGTGCATTAAGACTTTGACTAACTACTGTACATGTGAGTTTGCTTTTGGAGCTCTCAGGGATTGGATTACATTATTGATCAGTTAAGTGTATGCAGGTTCTTCAGTATCAGCTTGATGAATAAAAAATCTAAAGCTTTATAAAGCACATATCATAATTTCTATGATTAATTTTGATTAAATAACATTTAAAACGAATCTGAAAGAAATCTACCAAGACCATACATTCAATAATTTTATTGCCCTTGGATCAACAATAAATTAGAAAGGATTGTTAAGTAACCAGCCTGACAAGATGAAAGAATCAGGAATTCACTTGTGCAAAGCAAGATATTATAACCTAAAAAATCAAATGTGCATTGCAAAATATTTGCTCTTTAAAATAGAATACAATAGTCCAAAACAAACATGGTTAATACCAATGAATAGGATATACCGTATATACTGTATATATATATTATCAAGTATTTCCAAGATAATTTTTACTAGTTTTGCACACCAGGTGCTAAAAAAAGAGAAAGGTAAAAATGTTGATATGTACTGTTGAAAGAAAAAGCCAGGACAAAAATTTGACAGTTTAAAAAGTACAATTCACTCTCCATGGACCTAAACTAAGCAGTAGATTTTCCTGTTAGACCCATTGAAAACATATTTTTGATAAAGTACACATGACTAGTATGAATTAATTCAATGTGAAATCTAGAGCTAAGTTACTAGACTTCTTGTGTCATTTTAAACATAACATTCCATGTTTCCATTCTTAGTCATACTTTTCTCATCTTTTCTTCTGACCCTTCAGCCCCTTTCCAAATGTTCTTTGACTCTCACACCCCATAAATATACATACTACTTCCTTCTTACACTCTTCTTCATACCCACTTTTTTAACATTAATCTTCTATGTCTCTGCTTCACATGCCCTTTATTGTTATAGTCCCAGACTTTTACCCATTCCAACTGTCACATATAGGTTTGCCTTACTATCGACTGTTTGTAGATATTTCTGTTTTCTGTGGCACATGATGCATTGTCTAGCTGGTATGCTGGCGGGAATACACTCTTTTAAAGAGAGCTCCGGGGAATAGCTTTTCTATGTTGTTGTTTGGGTGACTTCGGGGAATTGTCCTGAGGAGGCCATTGTGGCTTAGTCAGTTTTATGTCTTCCTCTACTCTAAAGGCTTTCTGTGGGGATTGGTTTTGTGGAGGCCACACAACAGATATCTTATTAGTATCTTGTTTGCCATCACCATTTGATCTCATATATTCTTTTTCATTGGCGTCTCTTGAGCTTATTGTGCTCTTTGAATACCTTCCATGAAGGTTCTCTGATGAGAAGAGGACGCCACCTTCATTGGCATTCGTTTCACTGGTAAGTGTAAGTCCAAATCCATTGTCATAGTTCCCTTTGGACTTGAAGAGTTGCTTGTAGTGGGGTAAACAGTACAAATGTCCATGGAGAGAGACATAGTGGCCAAGGCTGAAGGAAATGGAACAGATTATTATTCCAAACAATCAGCGTACTTCCAAGAGTTCCCAAACATTAAAAAAAATCTTCTTATTTTCACTCCAACCTTTGGTATATGTTGCCTAATTCAGCATATCAACCAGATAATTATTAGAATCAGTTGTGCTAATTTGGGGTAGGAGTGAAAATAATCACGACAGTGGCTCTCTAATGTGTGCATCAAGAAACTAGAAAGAAGAATTGAACCTTGAATTGAGATCATGATACCCGTATGTAACTCTACCTTAGTATATTTCTGCAGTGTTCGCAGCAGAAACAGGATTTATGGAATTTCTTTCTGTCCACTAATAGTGACTCCATCGGGTAGACCCTCCTCCGACACGCAGTGCAAAGCTCCGACTTGGGAACTCGAGTCTGCCAGAGAAAACAACAGTGAACATACTTATAGCGTTTTTCATCACAACATACAGTACAATGATTCAGATATGAAGAAATTTTATCTGCATAATTGTATAATCTCACAGTTTATTTTACAGCATAACTGTCCTGTCAATTTGGATGCACTGTAAATACACTACCGGTCACATTTACATGTTTTTATGTATACTTAAACCACCAAGGTGGCATTAAATTGATCAGAAATTGTACACAGAACATGATTAATTATGGATGAGCTAAAGGCTTCATTATTAGGACACTGAATTAATGGCTGCTGAAAACGTCTTTGCCGTTGTATGTGAATAATTCATTATAAGTCAGTAATCTCTAACAGTGACAATTGCAAATTTGGTATTGTTGTGAAAATACTGTTTATTATTATTCACATTTTAATAAATGTAATGCCACCTTGGTAAATTTCTATCAAAACCCAAAAATCCCTGTGTTGAAATATGTTTGTGTGAGCTTTGCACATACTTCAAAATCACAATGACATAGCTGCAGAGAATGTAAACAATAGTTACTGATAAAATATGTTTATGGTAGAAATTAGCATGTTTGCATTTGAATAGGATCTCTACAATCATATTTATGTGTGAACACTATCATGCCTAAATCTTGTACTTTCGCCATGTTTCAATTATTAAAGCATTAGTCCATTTCCATTCTCAATAATCTCACTTCACATCAAAGCAAGCAACATTTGGTCTCATTGAATATCAGAGGCCATTTTTACATGCCATTATTTCCTGTTAGTTTCAAGTCCAGTCATGCAGGGAGCCCAACTCTTTTTACCAGTGAAAACAGTCGTCGTTTGATGCGAAACCACATGTGATGTTCTCTCCTCTGAGACACTGTAACCCAGACTCTTGAAAACACTTTCACTCTCTGTCCATGTTTTGTGAAAATTTCTCAGCAACTCTTCAGTGGAATGCTCATCAGGGGTTTCAGATGGCGTCACCTCAGAACTTTTTTTTTTAACTACGTCAGCATATGAGAATGTGGCACTGTGGGATGTTGATGGCTGTGAAATACTTGTGCTGCTCAGTGATCCAGTTGTCTTGTTGCCAAATTCATCAACACTTGAAAAATCTTTGGTAACAGACTTAGTTTCAGAGAGCCCTGTTGGGTTTCTTGATTTATTTTGAACTTCTTTCTGGGATGCTAATGGCAATGTCAGGGGCAAGATCTTTGACTCCTGGGTGTAATTCTGCTTTGGGTCTATTGTATCTTCTCCCAGGTATGGCTCAGGGTCCTCCTGTTTATTTTTCTCAGATTTTACAGGAAGACATTGCTCTCCTATTTCAAATGCATTTTTAATAGTGTTAATATCAATGGTTGAAATTTCCTCCTGTTGAGTTTCTGCATTTTCTATGCATGTATCTGTGTATTCTGTTTCACTCCTAAGTCTTTCTCTCATTCTGATAGGTTTTCTTACATAGACTTTCTCATCTGGTGTTTCAAATTTGTTGACTAATCCAGACAAGTCCACCTTCGGAAGGTCCACCTTCTCATTCTCCTGGTTTTCTGGTTCAAGCTCCTCCGTGTCTGGACCCAGGCGCTCAGGGATATCAATGGGATCCTTTCTCACATAGGTCTGATTTACTTTAGCTTTATGAGCCTCTTCAAAAAAGTCTCTCTTGTCCCTCACAGATGTAGGTGCTGCTGATGTGTTTAACAATTCTGAAGTTTGTATTGCCTCTAAGGCAGCTGACTCCCAGCTTTCATCCCACATAAATACTACATCTTCAGGCTTGCTCTCTGTGATCTGGTGATCCTTTGGTTTTCCTGAATGCTCAATCGTGTCTTGGTTCTCTGTTTTGAGCACTATAACTTCTGGACCTAATTGCTCCAGGGCATCAATGTGAACTTTTCGTACATAGGTTTTATTTACTTCAGCTTTTTGAACTCCTTCAAAGAACTCTCTTTTGTCTCTCACTGTTGTCATGTCTGACATTACTGAATCTTCCATTAATTCTTTATCAGTTGACTCTGCAAATGCCTCTATTTCAGTGTTCTGTGTGACCTCAGATGTGCTTTGTGCTGACTCTTTACTCTGCTGGTTTTCTGCTTTGGGCTTATTCATGTCTGTGCCCAAACACTCAGGAATTTCATTTGGATCCTTTAGCGTACAGGTTTTATTTGCTTCAGCTTTTTGAGAATTTTCAAAAACATCCATCTTGTCTCTCACTGATGTATTCCCAATTGAAGAGCCTGACATTTCCAGAGCTTCAGTGATTTCATTTGTTTCATGGAATGACTGCGTGACCTTAGCATCATCCCTTTGAGCCTCTTCTAATAAATCTTTTTTGTGTTTTTTTGTTTTTTTGTGTTTTTTGGCAGTAATAGGTGTCTCTAATGCTTTTGAACTTTTCTCGGTTTGTCCCTCTATTTTTATCTGCCGATGGAATGACGCGGGAGATTCAACAATCTCAGATTTCTTTTCTGTAACTTGAACAGGAAGTAGAACCGGGGGTGGTGTCACTCCACGGGAAAGCTTGGCTGTAGTATCTTTTAGCCGCACTAAGTTCTCTGCCCTAGACAAAGTGGGAGAAGCTGCAGCCCTGATCTTGCCTGATGTAGTATTTTCCGATTTGCGAAGTGGAGGTGTTGGGGGAGTGGCTGGTCTGTGTGTTTGGATGGGTGATGAGGCTATTCTCTGAGGAGAGTCAGTTCTCCGGGTAGATTCAATGGTAATAAATGTGGGAGAGGGAGATCGCATCCTTAATGAGGGTGAAGGTGAGCGCATGGATTTTACAATCAGCTCTTGGTGTTTGGTTTCTTGTGATGTATTGATGCTTTCCACAACTTTCTTTTGACTTTCAATTTTTGAAGAGCCAATACTTATTTTACGTATTCTTTGGGTGGCACCACCAACAATGATTTTCTCTGATGTGGCTTCACACTCATGTTTCTCTAGCGTATTTTGGATTCCCTCCAAACAAAACAGATTTGCCCTGGCTAATTTTTTCACATATGAAACAATTTCTATAAGCCTTTGTATATTATGTTCAACTGCAGTTCCCTCAAGATAAATCTTTTCCTCAGGACCAATAAGCCACTCTGGAATAGTATTGAGCAGAGTTTTCACAGATTTAGAATCAATTTTTCCTGACTCTCCCTCTAACTCTGTTATGTGTGAGATTAACTTCTCTACATGTTCTCGTCTTTGAGAATTGTCAGTTCTTTTTGTTGAAAGATTTGCAGGTTCTTTTTGTGCTGACTTGCTTGTTATTTGTACACTCTCCACATTCACTGCGACATTTTGGTTTTCCTCTTTTGGCTTCTCTTCAATCGGTTGGCTTCCTGTCAACTCTGTCTTCTTTATAGATCCCATGACCTGCTTTTCAACTTCAACTGTAACTCGTTGCTGGATACTTTGATTAACTTTGCTTTCAGTGCTAATCACTTCCTTATTTATTGGAGTGTGCAGCTCTTGGTGGACTGTGTGGCTCTGCATTACAATAATCTCCTGACTTGTAGTGGAACTTTCAGAAACAGATTTAGTTGAGTCTGATGTGGAGGCTGCATCTTTAACTTTTGACTTCTTTTTCTTCTTCTTTTTTGTGGATGTTGGAGTTGTAGGTTGGTCATATTTAATAGCAGAAGCTTTTAGGCTTTCCTCATTGACTTTGATGTCATTCTCTGTACTCGTTAGGCCACTAGAAACCTTTACCTTAATGACTTCCTTCACGTCCAACTTTGAATCTTTCCTCTGTGAACCATTTTCCTTCTTAGTATCATTTGTTTGTTTAGTGTCTTTAACTTCTATTTGCTTTTCTTTCCCTTTGGTCTTCTTCTTGTTGCCCATTTTGACATTAGTTTCTGAGGTTACCATTTCTACTTTAATTGGCTGATTAGACATTTCCTCAGTTGATTTTAATACAAAATTATCTTCCGTCTTTTTATCTTCCAATGGTAATTTGACTGCTTCAATATTCTTGTCTTGGGTTACCCTGTCTGTTATGTCAGGCTGATCTGAATCCTTCTTGAGTCCTATTTCAGTTATCTTTATTTCATCTGATTTATGGGAACCTTTCGTTTTTAGATTTTTTACATTCTTCTTGATTTCTGTTTTTGTGTCTTTAACTGTTTCAGCCTCACTGGTTGTGATCTGGACTTCCGAGTTAATCTGAAAGTTTATGTTCTCTTCCTTGAGATCTATTTGTGTATCATCAACATTTTTAGCATTACTGTTTGAGATCCTGACTTGGGAGTTAGTTTTGAGACCTATTACATCTGCTTTTGTATTTACAGCATCTTTAGTCTCACTGGTTGACATCTGGATTTGAGAGCTACTTACAGTAGAGAATGACTGCTTTGTTGATGCAGACGTTACATGTTGTTCAGATGAGGTAGTTATCTTTTTCTTAGTGGAGGAAGTAGATGTGGTCTGATGCTGAATGGAGGAGACTTTTGATTTCTGGACTCTTTTAGTTGCAGAAATATCAGTAGATTCAGGGTGATTTTGTCTGTATAAAGCAGAGATGAGAAGATTATCTGAAATGTGGGCCTGCTTCGATAATTCTGATGATATTTTGTCTGGCATGACATTGACTGCAGTCTTCCCAGCTGTCTCTTGAGTGAAACCAAATGTCATGCTCTTTTCTGATTGCTGCACACCTGTTTCCTCTGAGGGGGGCATCTCAAGGGCAGCAGTGACTGACTCATGCATTAATGTGCTATCTTCAATATGTTTTCTGTACTTTTCCTCTGCCTTTATTAATGGAGTTTGAAATTTAGTAGATTTCATGAAGGGAGGCGGAGAAGGTGGAGGAGTAAATCTTATAGGAGCAACATAAACTTTTTTCAGTGGTCTTGGTGATTCTGTTGGAGTTGGGATTTTAGACAAAACAGATTTTGACAAAGACGATGTTGATTCACTTGAACTTTTGTTGATTTCCGTCACTGATTTGTTGTCTATGTTTACTTGCTTCACTGAGGTTGCCTGTTGAATGTTCACAATCTGATTGTTTGGCAGTTTTGAGACCTGATGCAATGCAGGCCCTTTCACCTTTTTGACAGTCATTTTTGTGGCTTTGGATGGGGAAAGATGAGGTTTCTGGGATGGAATAAAGTCCAGTTCATGCTGTGAGGGAGGGGGTGGAAGGAAGTCGTGTGGTGGTGGAGGGGAAGGAAAGTGATCTGGTTCAGAATCAACAGGTGGTGGGGGAGGAGTTGGGGGAGGAGGAAGGTCCAAGTCCAGCCTATTAATAGAGGAGGCTGGGGTAAGAGATGCTTGGTCGTCACATGGTGGGGGTGGGGGAGGAAGAGAAAGTTCAGACTCAGACAATGTCCGTGTTGGGGTATGAACGATTGTTTTCACTTTGGTTTTATCTAATCTTATCATGCCCTGCCGACTTGAATTGAGATTACGGAACTTAGTCTCCAAGGTTTTAATGCCATGGCTTTGAGTGATGGTTGTGTGTTGCATTATTGTCTTTGACTGAGCAGTCTGTGATTCGGATGTGTTCACTGAGGTTTCAGCTGAGAAGGATTGGTTATCTTGTGTTGAGGTCTCGGTTTTGAATGAATTAGCAGTCTTTATTTTTTGTACATTTCTGTGTGCTTCAATGTTTTGAGCCTTATTTTGAAGCACCTCACTCTCAGATTTGGATACAACAGAACATTCAGGGCATCCTTGTTTTGAACGCAGTGAAGATCTCACAGAAACTTTGACTTTTCTAGCACCCACTCTAATTTTAGGAGCTGTACGCTCTGCTGACTCAAGTAAGGATTTGATTGTCGCTTTAACATCACCTTTTATCACCTCCTCTTTCTCAGGCTGAGTTTGCTCCTCCCCGGTCTCATGCACCTCGTGTGTCTCATACAGGGACTTGATGGACATTTTCACGTCACCCTCAAAGCTAGGTCTCCGTGTCATTCTTGGAGAAATTGGTGGTTCCAATAACAGCTGAATAGTGCCTCTCACATTTCCCTGAACATCTATTTCCTGTTGACATGTCCTCCTGTCACTAGAAGCATCTTGTAAGCACTGCTTGGCTGTATAAATGTTACCTTTTACTATCTCTTCCTTCTCAACCTCCCTCACTTTTTGCTTTGCCTGCTCCAGGGATTTTAAGGTACCTTTGATGTCTCCAGGAACTAAATCTTCAATGACAGTTTCAACTTTGGAGGTTGCCGATTTCTCCAGGGACCTCAGTGCCCCTTTGATGTTGCCACGGACAATCTCTGGCCTTTCCATCTCCTTAGGCCGTGTTTGGGCCATCTCAAGGTGCCTTCTGGCTTTGTGAATGTTACCTCTTACCACCTCCTCTTTATCCACAACCACTTTTTGATTGACAGACTGAGAAAGTGAGTTCATAGTTGCTTTTAAATCACCTTTCACAATTTCCTCTTTCTCTAGAGCACCCACTGAGAGTGTGGGTTCACTCATGAAAACCTTGACTGTGTTGTGAACATCACCTCGCACTATGTCCTCTTCACCTACTGTACGCTCAATCTGCACTCTATTACTGCCAAGAATGAGTTTTGTCCCCTTGATATCCCCTCGAATAATCTCTTCTTTCTCTAGGTTTCCGGCTGGAGTCTCATCTGGTTCTACCTGAAGTTGTTTGAGGTAGTCTAGGGCCCCAGATTCAATACATGTGGAGTAGAAGTTGACATTTCCCTTTTCTGTCTCATCCACCTTTATCCTAATATGCTCTTCATTTTCTCGGTTGGAAAGTCTTTGGAGAGCATTTCTAATATTGCCTTTGACTATATCTTCTTTTTCCACACTGAAATCCTCTTGTTTATTTAGGAGAGAATATATAGTCATTTGCACATCTCCCTTCTCACCCTCTTGAATGAGTATACCACGTTTAGCAGATCCTCCCTCTTTGAAAAGATTGTTGACAGCTTCCTGAATGTCACCTCTTATAATTTCATCCTTTTCTAGATTGACGTCCCTCTCTTGGTTAAACAGTTGCTGCACTGTATTACTGATATTGCCTTTCTCCTCTGACTCCACAACGACCTTCCTCTCAATTGTTTCCCGACGGTTCAAAAGATTGATCATAATGTTATTTAGATCGCCTCTGATAACTTCCTCTTTTTGGATCTCAGGAGAATCTTTATTCATTAGCTGGTATTTAGCCATTCTAACATCCCCAATTTCATCTGCTTCAATTAGTATTCCTTTTGAATTAACCATTTTCTGGCTATAAAGTTCTTCAAGGGTTCTTTTGATACTTTTCCCCAGGATTTCAGACTTTTCAACACTCTTTTCATTGAAGTCATGGAAAGGAGTCGTTTCAAATAGCCATGTTGTTGTCTTTACATCGGCTTTGGGGATCTCCTCTTGCACAACGACTGTGTCATCCTCATCAATCTCCTTTATATGGTCAAGGGGATTTTGTTCAAAGAGCCACACGGATTGTGTAACATCTCCTTTCACCACATCTTCTTTCATGACAGTTTCTATTAAATTATCTTCACTCTGGCTACGGATTTTGTCCAACGTTTGAGTCTCAAACATCCATTTTGCAGTCCGGACATCACCCTTTTGGATTTCACTCACATTAACGGTTCGCACAGTCTTCTGTGACAACTCATCTGATTCAAAACGCTGTTTATTCGTTCTAACATCTCCTCCTTGAATATTTTCAACAGTTTTAACTGAAGATTTAATGTAATCTGCAATCTTATCAAGAGGCTGTGTTTCAAATCTCCACTTGGCTGAAGTAACATCTCCTTTTTGAACATCCTCCTGTGTGACAGATTTGATGACATAAACCTCCTCTCTATCTCTGATAGAGTCAAGAGGCTTGGTTTCAAACAACCACCTAGAACCAATAACATGCCCTTTCAAAATCTCCTCACTTGTGACAGTGGTGACCTCATGATAATGACCTTCTTTGTCTTGAATGGCATAAAGAGGTTGAGTTTCAAACATCATGGTGTAGTTCCTCACATCTCCTCTCTCTAAATCATCACAGGAAATCTTTTGCATCTTTGTGATATCAGTTCCTATTTCTGAGGAGCCCTCCTGGATTTTATCCAATGAGTATGTCTCAAAAATAAAACGGCCTTTGTCCACATTACCTCCTTGCACATCGGTCACTGTGCGGGTGTCAATCGCATCTTCTTGAGTGTTTTTTATGGCATCTATGGCCTGGTTCTCAAACAGCCATTTGCAGTTCACTACATTTCCTTTTTGGATGTCCTCTGATTGTATAGTTTTGAGCCTTTGCATGTACTCATCTGATGTTGAGGTCATGATATCGGAGGACTGGTTTTCAAATATATACTTCATTCTGTTAACATCTCCTGACTGAATGTCTATCTCAGTAACCCTTTTAAAGCTTTCATCATCTCCTGTGATGTCCTCTAGATTCTCTGTTTCAAATAGAAAACAAGCCATTTGTACATCTTTCCCCTGGACATCTTGATTCACTCTGCATGCTTGTAGAATAGTTTCAGTCTCATCTCGGATAGTGTCAAGTGCCTGTGTCTCAAACAGCCATGTGCATGTTTTAACATCTCCTTTGTGGATATCCTCAATTTCATTTTCGCTCTTCGATGTAACCTTCTCATATGGGACATTCTTTAATTTTGTCTCAAATAACCACTTACCAGTTTTAACATCACCTTTTACAATCTCAACACTTTCCCTAGTTGTAGTTTCCTCATCATCAATATTGCTGAAGTATTTAATTGCATCCAGAGGCTGTGTTTCAAAAAGCCACTTGGCAGTTTTAACGTCACCAGACTCAATTTCTTCTTTGGAAATTCCTTTAATAATTTGGTAATTTGTGATACTTTCATCAAACTGGTCAATAGGGCGTGTCTCAAACATCCACTTACAGCTTGTAACATTACCCTTGACAACCTCTTCCCGACGCACTGTTTTCAACTCATGGTAATGGCCAGAGCTGTCTTGCATGGCATAAAAAGGTGTGGACTCAAACAGGTGTTTGTTTGATTTCACAGACCCAGATTTTACACCCTCCACAAATATCTTTTGACAATCTGTGCTTCTGGTTAAGTCGGTGGATTCAAATATTTGCTTGTAGTTCGAGATATCCACTTTATCAATTTCCTCAAGGTTAACCGTTCGAACAACGTCTTTTTTTTCCTCTTGAATGTGCTCCAGGGGCTGACTTTCAAAAACCCACTTCTGGTGTCTCACATCCCCCTTCTCTTCATCAAGTCTCACCATTTTCTGTAGTTTTCCAACTTCAGCAAGGTCTTTTACATTGTCAGCTGGAGCAGTTTCAAAGTAATGTCTAGCTGATCTTACATTTCCTCTAACAATTTCTGCCTTTGACAAGGCTCTAGCATTTGAGTCGTCTTTCAAAGTATCCATGGGCTGAGTCTCAAATACCAAGCAGTTTTTCCGGACATCTGCATTGTAGCTTGTACCTTCCTCTTCAGTAAGATGTTCAATGTTCACAGTGCGAATAATCTCTTTCTTCTCATCTCTGATGTTCTCTAGTCGTTCATTCTCAAACTTCCATTTTTGGTGTCTTACATCACCCTTCTCTTCTTCAGCTGCCACTAACTTTTTGAGCCTCCCTACTTCATTGAGGTCTTTTATTGCTGTCTTGGGACTAGTCTCAAAGAAGTGTCTTGCAGATCTAACATTACCACCAATAACATCTTCTATGGTATCAGGTTTAGCATTTGAATCATCTTTCAGAGAATCCATTGGCTGAGTTTCAAACACTAAACAATGTTTTCGAACATCAGTTCCAATTATCTCTTCTTTATGTTGCGTTGAGCTTTCCCATTCGTTTTCATTAATGGACTCTAAAGTCTTTGTCTCAAATAACCATCTACCTCGGTAAACATCTCCTTTGTAGTTGTCTTCCATGGACAGGCTACATACAAGTTTTACTGGGGCAGCATGTTGATTAGTCATGTCCAGGGCTTGGGTATCAAAAAGCCAGGTTGATGTCTTAGTGCACCCCTTCTCAGTCTCCACTTTGCGTATAGAAGTTATCTCCAACATCTGGCCTGACTGTCCCATGAGGACGCACATGAACTGAGTCTCAAACATGCTTGTGATGGTCTTCACATCTCCATTTATTTCCTCAAGCACAGACCTCAGACTCAGAAGGTGACTGTCGTCAATGGTCTCAGTATGACCCAATGTTTCCATGTATTGAGACTCAAGCATGTATATGGTAGAACTGCCATCTTCCTGGGTGAACACTATCTCTTTAGTTTGCTCTTCATCATGATGCATTTTGTTTAGGGTCTCCATGGGCTGGTTTTCAAACAACCAGGCTGCAGCACGGACATCTCCTTTGTCCAACTTATTGAATTTGTTTCTAGATTTGGTCGAATCTATGTTGTCTGATCCCAATGCATCAATTGGCTTGGTCTCAAACATCCATGCTTTGCTTCTAACATCACTGCCAACAATGATTTCCTGTTCTAAGTTTCTGTCTTCCTCATCGGAAGCATCATCTTTGATGGCATCCAGAGGTTTGTTCTCGAACATCCAGCGCATTGACTGCACTTCCCCTCTAAGGATCTCATCCCATTCCAAGTATTCATCCTCTGGGCTAATGCAGTCATTGGGGCTGCTACCATTATCCTCATATATATACCTTGTTTCACCTGTCATCTCCTCCTGACTGTCTTGTTGGATGTTCTGAAATTCATCCGCATCACTGTACATCTCTATGTTCCTTCGGACTTCAGGATGGATATGCTTGTAAAGGCGCTTCAACTCAAACTGGCTTCTCTGCTTGTTGTATTCCTGTTTGCTGAGTGGACGTTTAGATGGGTAAGCTAATTCCAGAGGCTCAGGTGAGTAGAAGTAATCTCCTGGCACCTCAGGACTTTCTGATTGGACATGCAGTAAATCTGGGGGTGGAGGTGGAAAGTACTCTAAGTCTTCTGGAGGTGGCGGAGGATAACATTCTGTATCTTTGAAATCAACAGCAACAGCAGATGTGACCTCTTCCACATTAGTATCAGATGGTTCCAAAATCTCATTTGAGGAGACGGTCTCTATCGCACTTGATGAGAAATTCTGTATTTCACTTGTGGAGACTAGTTTTTGTGATGCATTTGAGATCCACTGAACCCTATTGATGTCAGCTCGGCCAATCTTTTTGAAAAGGAAATAATGATTGGAGATCATTAGAGGTCCCTGACATCTTTCAAAATACAAAATGTAATTCAAATTAAATGCCTTGTTTAGCAGGCAAACGGTTTAATAATATATCATGAACTGAGAGATTGTGCCCAAGAGGGTTGATTTGATGGAAGAATCTTGATAATTTCAAAAAGATACTTAGAATGTTACCGTATTTAACAAGTTGTAACGACACATGAACTACAACAATACTGTTCCGTTACTATTTAAAGACTGACTGGGTAAAAATACCAAAATAATGACTTTAAACTGTAAAACTGATAAGTGCACAATGTAATGTTATTAAATGCTTAACCAGTTTTTACAAGATATTTGCCTACAAAACTGACATTTCTTACCAAGTCCTACAGCCCAAAAAATATAACCCAGTCAAAATGCCATATACAAATACTGAAGTAGTGAGAGGGCAGCAGCTTCAGCAAATCCCTGCTCTGGAAACAGGAGTCATTTATCCTTGTTATCAATGAAACACCAAAGGCACACACATTTTTGTGCCCCAAGTCGGCATTTACAGAACTTCTTCACCAATGGAATGAAAAGCAGCATTGTTTTGAACACTATCCTAACTGAATAGGATAAAATTATACTTGATTTAAATGGCAGTGAAGCAGCGTGTTAATTAACTACGTTAAATTACTTTCATGGGTTTGCTTGGAGCAGCTTCCTCAATGGTTCTCTCAAAGTGTTCCCTCAATTCCTTGGTGCTAAGCCTGGGAAGGTCTTCCTCTAAAAGTGTAACAGGACATATCAATGTAAACCTGTGCACATTCAAAGTACATGCAAAAAATATTAAATGTGTTTTTCAATTCATGTTAGAGTTTATTTAAAATGACTGTCCAACTATTTAAAAGAAGAAGATTTTTACTGAGCATAATTATTCCTTAGTGATTCTAAAGAGTTAGTTCATTGCACATTGCTTTGTATCAATCTGTATGCTCAATAAACTGGGTAGGCTGCAGTATAGTTTACTTAATGACAGTTGATTACCATTCAGACATTAATTAATTCATGATACCAGCTACTTTCAGCAGCCTAACCAACTGTACAATTCAAAAAAATATGAACGATAAACGATTTTCACCTCCGTGTGGCGAAACCCTAGCTCATGTCCTCAGTGGATTTCTCTTTTCAAATTAGTACTACAAAAATATATTAAGCTCATTATAGTAACTTCCTACCTGTTTCTTCATTGTTGTTTTCATAATTGGAGGCGAAGTTGTGTTCTGCATGTGTGACCTGAATCAGAACAAAATATTTATAATAAATATATAATAATAATAAATAAAAAAACTCCACCTATTACACCAAATTATGGTGACATAGACTGAATAAATATTTAGGCAGTTCAGATTTAATCCATTCTCTGACAAAGTGTTGCCCGTGCACTGTGCCCAATAAAGACACTTTCTCTGGTGAAACAATCTGATTCTAAACAATAATCTACAAAGGTTCAACATCAAGTCCCTGCTTTAATGTTTTGTGTTAGAGCAATTCAGAAGGTCTGAGTGTACCTGTTCGTCATGATGAAACAAAGCCCGCTGAGAAGCAGGGCTTACTTCTCTGGAGCTGCTCCTCCCTGACAGCTCAGAGTTCAATTGCACTTCCTGCGAGATGGAAGACATTGGATGTAATATACAGATACACACACGCACACACGCACACACA